>CM019702.1:64085390-64290390 GCA_009760885.1 Achatina immaculata
CACCTCTAAGTTGTACCCCTAGTAACAAGCCTAGCCTGGCTAACGGGGCAGTGATCGCAATAGTCCCAATGGTGGTGGAGTCTGTTAAAGAAGCATTGCATACCGCTGCTTTTTAACTGTACCCAGAGACTGAAAAGACAGCTGCCATAACCCGATCCCACGCCGATACGATGCCGCACCCCAGCACATTCACAGCATCGGCTGCAAAGAACACAAGTTCGCAGTTACAGGGAGACTGAAAAAAAAAGAAAAGAAAAGAAGCAGTGTCATTTCAGGTAGAAATTTTTAAAAAATTGCCTGTTATATTCTAATTTCGCAGCCTTTCAGATTATATCAAAGTTCGCATCTTTCAGCTTGGTTAATATTCTTTAAAAAATAACTTTAAAATGAAGGAGATAAATAACATTCTATATACACTCAGAACGTATACTGGAATGGTGTATCATAAAGATAGATAAAAGGCATGACGACTGCAGTAAAACTGGTTTAAATAATTAAGTTAGACAGAGGTGTATGGCGTAGTTTTACAAAGTGCCACTTTGTAAAACTACACTATACACCCCTATATAACTTAATTATCACAAAAATACTATAGCACCTGGGTTCGACTATAGCATTCGGTCTTCGCTGCGAACCATTATTCGGGTCTTACCTATCAACTAAATATAACACGAGCTTTCAGAAATAGTACTCCACTTTTCCACCAATTTTCCTGCAAATCCACAAAGAAGAACAGAATTTCCGGGTATAAAAGCAAGGATTCAAGCATAAAAATTGAAACGAAACAAAAACATTACGAATTCTGGATGAGATTCCTGTTAATCTTTGATGCGTCCGAGAATCAAGTATCCATGGAAACACTCAACTCTATACTATGAATATCCCAATTCCTGGACATGAGAACTGCTTTCAAGCGGACCGGACTCAAAATTTGTGCGTGAGTCTGTGCAATTTTGTCCCCTCTCGTGCCCGCCCTACAGCGCCATTGAGCGTTGTCGTAAATCTCCGTGTTTGCATCCATCTAGGTTCAAGTTTTGGGTTGTTTGTGTTTTGTTCGTCTTTTTGCTTTTACAGAGTTTATCGCCCTGTTATTTCTCAAAGTTTAGATGGTTTGTTTTCGTTTTAAACTTACGGCCTGAGATAGTTTGTTTTTCTGTATTCCTGGAGTTGCGTGCATGATGCAGATTCCAGCCGATGTGGTGAAGGTGCCCAAGCACAAACATCACATCGAACGGGGCGTGGGTTTCAACCGCTTTCCAGACCCGGAGTGAAGAAAAAAAAAAGTAGAGAAAATGCAATACTTCTTCGGCAGACTCCACCTCCGTGGGAACTCTAATGAGCCATGCCCCGTTGGTCTGGTTATGTCTGTTAGTAGTGGCTCCAGCAGAGAGGCGAGAGAGGGTCTTGATCGGTTGTAAGCAAGATGCCCTGCTGCTGATGCATCCATTTCCAGAATATCAGCGGTGTCTTGCAGCCATCTCCGCCTTGGTCTTTCTATTTCTTTTTCCCAGTTCTTCCAAGACTGTCTTCTCTAAAACTGTCATGGCGTTTAATATGTCCAAAATATTTAAGTTTTCTGGATGCATCAGCAGCAGGCCATCTTGCTCACAGCCGAGAGGCCTACAGGAGTGCTGTTAGGGAGCCAAAGTTTCGCAAGAGATATGCAAATGAATGAACGAATGATTTAAGTTTTCTCTGTTTAATCTTTCTTGCTACCCGACCTTCTTCAAAATTAAGTATGTTTCCTAGCCTGTGTAGCCAATTCATAAGGTGTCATCTCCTCCTGTACAGCCAACAATGTCTCAAAACGGTTCTTCACATCTATATTACATTTTTCTGGTATTTTTGTAAGATGAAAGCTGAGTGGTCTTGATTCCCTGTCTTTTTTATCTTTATCTCATGGTCCCTGTCACAATCGGCACTTGGTAGATTGTTTGCTAACGTTATACTTCATCTCTTGGATGTTGTCTAAAAAGTGTGTTAGCGACCGTTAGGTTATTTTTCATGCAAAACGCCATTAGATTTTCACCTGCCTCATTTCTATGCCCTATGCTAAATGTTTGCAAAATTTATCCTTCGTCTTCTGCTCATTTTGTTTCAATATTTGCATTAAAATCGCCAATTATTAATACAATGTATCATTTCTTCGTATCTGTTCTATCGTCGTTTGCTGTGTGTTATAAAAGTCTTCTACTTCCTCTTCTTCTGCTGCTGGTGATGTAGGTGCATATATCTAGATAATTTTTTACATTTAAGTACGATAGTGAGGATTCTGTCACTTTCTGAATTGTAACCTAGTAATGCTTTTGATGTTAATTTGTCCAAGTAAAACACTATTTCATTTTTCCTCCTATTCTACACCAGAGTATATAAAGATACCATCATTTTCGCTCTTGGAGTGTCCTGATCCTTTCCATCGATGTTCGCAGATTCCCAAAATGTATGTCCCCGTTCTTTTCATCGCGTCACTTATTACTTGATACTTTCCCTCATACATACTTCTCACATTCCATGTTCCTACTCTTATTTTTCTTTTTAGTTTGATGCAGGGGTTTTCCTTAGTAACACAGTCAGGTTTTTGTCCACCATCACAATTACTAGTACTGACCTCTGTCTCACACTCTTCCCCAGTGTTAAAATTAGATCTGCCTGGCCTGGGGGACTAGCCATCAGATCTTTTTCTTATTTGACCTTCCATGTTGCTGTTTAGGTACAGTTCACAGAAAGAGGAAACCATTCGGTGTCAGCTCGCGAACATGTCTTCTATGTCACTGAGAGCATGTGTCTTCTATCTCACTGAGAACATGTGTCTTCTATCTCACTGAGAACATGTGTCTTCTATCTCACTGAGAACATGTCTTCTATCTCACTGAGAACATGTTTTCTAACTCACTGAGAACATGTCTTCTGTCACACTGAGAACATGTCTTCTATCACACTGAGAACATGTCTTCTATCTCACTGAGAACATGTCTTCTATCACACTGAGAACATGTCTTCTATCACATTGAGAACATGTCTTCTATCACACTGAGAACATGTCTTCTATCTCACTGAGAACATGTCTTCTATCACACTGAGAACGTGTCTTCTATCTCACTGAGAACATGTCTTCTATCACACTGAGACTGCGAGATGGCCTTCTTTGCAGCCGATGCTGTGAAGGTGTTGAGGTACAGCATCGTCTCAGCTTCAGAGTGACAGCTGTTTCTTTTTAGTTCCTAAGTGCAGCTAAAGTGCAAGGAGTTGTGTAGTACTTCTTTAGCTGGCTCCGCCACCATGGAGACCATGTCGATCCCTGACCCTTTAGTCAGGTTAGGCCTGTAACTGGCGATACCATAGGATAGGTGGGACAGAGTCTTGGTCAGCTATGGTTCACCGACCCGGACGCCAGCTTGTCAGCTATGGGTCGCCTTTTTTGCCAAAACAGACAGCATATTCACCCCGGAACTCTGGAGCGAAAGCAAATAGATAGCAGTACTTTTCAAATTTCTCTTAAGCTGGATAACGTTGGTGATCGTGCTTTCTGTCTTGTGTGACCTTTGGTTTAAATGCTTCTTTTTCTAGTTTGCTGAGATACTTTTCTCGTCCTGTCTTCCTTTTTTCCTTGAATTTCCAAGTAGTTACTAAATTCTGTCATCTCATGACATGTCCAACTTCTGTCTTCTCATGACGTGTCCAACTTCTGTCTTCTCATGACATGTCCAACTTCTGTCTTCTCATGACGTGTCCAACTTCTGTCTTCTCATGACATGTCCAACTTCTGTCTTCTCATGACATGTCCAACTTCTGTCTTCTCATGACATGTTCAACTTCTGTCTTCTCATGACATTTCCAACTTCTGTCTTCTCATGACATGT
Source organism: Achatina immaculata (assembly GCA_009760885.1). Classification (NCBI taxonomy): domain Eukaryota; kingdom Metazoa; phylum Mollusca; class Gastropoda; order Stylommatophora; family Achatinidae; genus Lissachatina; species Lissachatina immaculata. The sequence goes on from CM019702.1 coordinate 64,089,251, forward strand.
CCAACTTCTGTCTTCTCATGACGTGTCCAACTTTTGTCTTCTCTTGACATGTCCAAGAAATTCTCTCAGTCTTTTTCTTACTTTAACTAGTTTTGGTTGTTCCGAAACTTCTTTAAGGACCTCTTCGAGCGGCCAAGACGCTGTTCGATTAGGCAACCAGCGACCCAAGGCTGATATGCTAGCGTCAGGGTCAGCGAACCATAGCTGATCAAGACTCTGTCCAACCTCTCCGTTGGTACCTCCAGTAACAAGCATAGCCTGGTTAACGGGCCAGGTATTGCCATAGTCCCCATGGTGGTGGAGTCTGCTAAAGAAGCACTGCACACCCCCTGCTTTTTAGCTGTACTCCGGGACTGAAAAAATAGCTGCCGTACTTCCCATGCCGATACGATGTTGTGTCTCAACATCTTCATAGCGTCAGCTGCAAAGAACAACAGCTCGCAGTTACAGGGAAATAGCACAAGACAAGACAAGCAACCTCTTCTTGCGTTTTTTTCTGTCTTTCCAGGGTAATTCGTTGCATTTTTACTTTTCAGACTAGCATTGAAGAAAACTGCAACATAGTCAAATTCTTAAAAGAACAACTAAATCACAACCCACAAAGAAATTAAACAATCTTTTGAGGCTGACACTACCAGTATGTGTTTGTGATAAACAGCTGCAGCAATATCAGAATAACGCTGTTGAAGATTCAGATTACAACGTCCAGAAAGACAACCTCACACTTTTGAGACGAGAGTCAAAGAACATACGCACATAACCAGACTCTCCAAAGCAGAAGGTCCAAAAATCAAGCGCACATACCCAGATTCTTGAAATAACTGCTTAAAGAAAACAGGCAGATAACCAAACTCTCCAAAGCAGAAGGTCCAAAAACCAAGCGCACTTACCCAGATTCTTGAAATAACTGCTTAAAGAAAACAGGCACATAACCAGACTCTCCAAAGCAGAAGGTCCAAAAACCAAGCGCACTTACCCAGATTCTTGAAATAACTGCTTAAAGAAAACAGGCACATAACCAGACTCTCCAAAGCAGAAGGTCCAAAAATCAAGCGCACTTACCCAGATTCTTGAAATAACTGCTTAAAGAAAACAGGCACATAACCAGACTCTCCAAAGCAGAAGGTCCAAAAAACCAAGCGCACTTACCCAGATTCTTGAAATAACTGCTTAAAGAAATCAGGCACATAACCAGACTCTAAAATAACCATCCACGCAGAAAATGTCTGACTTTCATCCGGTCTGACTAGCTTGGCTAGGGTCAACATTTATCTAATCACGAGTTCCATTAACTATATTTTCCCGCCGACATTAAATATTCACGGCGGTGCCACAAATTAAAACTTATCAGTCAAGTTCCTAGAACCGGGTCCAAAGAACAGAGACCAGTGATGAGGTTTAGGGCATGGAGATGGAGGGAGGGACTTCAAGACTGGAAAGAGAGATGTGAATCGATATCAGAAGAAGGAAAGAGAACTTGATGGTGGTGAGTATGCAACGGAGAGTAGGCAGCAATAAGATAGGATTTGAAAATGTCAGTAAAACCGTGACAGGTAATTTGGAAGATAAAGGATGAACATCAAGGTAGAAGATGAAAGACAGTCTCAAGAACAATGAGAAACATCAAGGTAGAAGATGAAAGACAGTCTCAAGAACAATGAGGAACATCAGGGTAGAAGATGAAAGACAGTCTCAAGAACAACGAGAAACATCAAGGTAGAAGATGAAAGACAGTCTCAAGAACAACGAGAAACATCAAGGTAGAAGATGAAAGACAGTCTCAAGAACAACGAGGAACATCAAGGTAGAAGATGAAAGACAGTCTCAAGAACAACGAGAAACATCAAGGTAGAAGATGAAAGACAGTCTCAAGGAACATGACAATCTACACTTTAAGCATGTCAGTGGATTTCAGATTTAGTTAGATGACAGACAGGCAGACAGGCTGATGGACAGGCAGACAGACGGACGGACGGACGGACGGACATAGATAGATAGATAGATAGATAGATAGATAGATAGATAGATAGATAGATAGATAGATAGATAGATAGATAGATAGATAGATAGATAGATAGATAGATAGATAGATTAAATAAATTTGGCCACTTATTTCATGCTCAAACAGCATTTTGCTATCCACAGCTTGGCTCAAAACACCGTAAAATAAGTTGCCAGCGTGCCAGAAAATGAAGCCAAATATGAGTCTTTGAACTGATGAAATGCTGATGAACTAGGATCGAATTTTGTGCATATAATTTTAACCTAATTTACCTTTTACCTACATATTTTTATTCGTATAGAAAACTGACACAAGCAGGTTACAGTTTTACGTTTTAAAAACAAATTAGTTGAATTAATTACCCCCCCCCCTCCTTTCTGTAACTGGCTTTGGCACCCAAATTTGCAAATCAGTTTTGTCTCCTACTTTCGCAGGCAAAGACGTTGTTGGATCTGGCAATCAGCCACTCACAGCTGACATGTTAGAGCCATAGCTGGCCAAGACCCTGTCCTACTTTTCCGTTGGCACCCCCTTTAATAAATCTAGCCTGGCTGACGAGGCATGGACCGTTATAGTTCCCATGGTGGTGGAGTCTGGTAAAGAAGCATTGCACAACCATTGCTTGTTTTAGGTCCATTCAAGGTCTAAGAAATAGCCCCCATTACCCGCTCCCAGACCGACACGATGCTGTGCCTCATCATTATCACCATATTAGCGGCAGAGAGCACCAGTCAGCAGTTTCAGGGATATAGAAGAAGAAGAAGAAGAAGATTGATTGATTGATCTTTATTTCAAAAGGGTTAAGAATTGGGCACGCAGGCCCGTCTGACATTCTGACCTTTATCACACATCTTTCACTCTATTCCAGACATTCTACAAATATGCTGTTCATATAACAAACATAACTAACATTGAAGCTGAGAGACATAAAATAAAATATAACATTTACGTTTCGCTCTTAAACATTCACTAAGTACAGAAGTAACTACATACATTATAAATGACTATCTACTAAACAAAATTTTGGGGACTATTCAGAAAACAATTAATTGTATTCGGTGTCTGTAAGAGCAGTTTAAGATAACTTTTAAGTTTTATAATTCATGGAGGCATGTAGTCGACATCAAATAGATATTGGGAAAGCTTGTAGTTGTAGCAAAGAGTATAATTTATATTTTTTATATAGGATGGGAGGGTATTCCAAAGATGAGCAGCAGAATAACTAAAGCTTTTCTTGTAAAAGATCAAGTCTAGGTTTTGGAAGACATATGTTGTTCAAGCGTTGGCTGCACTTTGGGCTAAATTGAAACAGGTTCCATAGATAAGGCCGGGCATGCCGTGAAAGAATTTGATGTACTAACTTGGCTTTGTTGAAGAGGAACCTGTTCTTAAGAGGTAGTATTTTGATACGTTTGTGATGGTTAGTTGCTTGTGCTTGATCTTTGTCACTAATAAGCTTTACTGCTCGCTTATGGAGTGAGCAAAGCCTCTTTGTATTTGACACTGAGCAACCATCACAAACTGTTGAGCAATAGTCTAAATGTGTTTGTATATGAGATATGCAGTATGTCTTCCTAGTGTCTTGATGGATGACGTGCTTAATTTTAGCTAATTGGTATACTTTTTGTGCTATGAGTTTTGTTAGACATTGCAGAGTTCCAGGTCAGATGTTGGTCAATAATAAGACCTAGTGTTTTGTGCTCGCTAACGTTTTCTATCTGTGATGTTTCTGTACAGAGCCGAAGTGTTGTTTTTGTTGCGTTTTGTAGTTTCTGTCTTGTTGTTATGAGCATTGATTTAGTTTTATCGGTGTTTATAATTATGCCATTATTTTTGCTCCATCTAATTAAATTGTATAACTCGACCTGAAGAGTTGATTCTAGATTAACACAATCGTAGTCACTGGTGTAGACTGTGCAATCATCTGCAAGAAGGTCACAAGAAGAGTGTTTAAGATGAAGTGGAAGATCATTGATATAGATAGCAAAGAGCAACGGGCCTGGAATAGAACCTTGCGGAACACCAGTGTCAACTGTAGCAGAATTTGATAGAGAATTGTTGAAGAATACTATCTGTTGTCTGTCTGAAAGAAACGATACAATTAATTTTATTAGGTCAGGGTGCAGTCTATAAGTCTTTATTTTTCTTACAAGAATATCGTGGTCAGTCATATCAAATGCCTTTTTAAAGTCGACAAAGATGGGACCACATAGTCTGTCGTCATTTATGTTCACTAACCAGTTTTCTGTCATTTTGGTAAGAGCTGTGTGGCAAGAATGATTGGGTCTAAAGCCTGACTGACTGTCTATGAGTAAATTGTTCTCTTGCATGTGTCGTAGAGTTATTTTGTGTATGTGTTTTTCGAGTGGTTTTGATAATGACGATAATATGGATATTGGTCTATAGTTGGTAAGATTGTTGGATGAGCCAGATTTAAAGCGAGGATACACCTTTGCAGTTTTAAAAGCCTCAGGGAAATAACATTTTGCAATACACTGGTTGTAAATATATGTTAGTGTATGTGAAATGACAGGTGCAGCATAACGTAAGATCTTATTACTAATATCATCAAGCCCAGCTGTATTGTTGTTTTTTAAGGTTAAGAGATAACTATGAACTTCACTGACTGTTAAGAATGGAATGTGTAACTTTTTAAAATCAGTACATCTGCTGTCCAGGAATGTTTGTAGTTCATGTAAGTCGCATACAGGAGCTGATACTGATGATTTAAGAACGTTGATTTCTTCTCTGAAATGTGTACTGATATGTGCGCTAGTGTATGCACGATTGATGGTTTGAGAATCAAATTCTTTTCTTTTATTTGATAGGGTATTTATGGCTTTCCAAATTGATTTACTGTCTGATTTATTCTGTATTAGATTCCTGAAGTAATTTTTTTCTCTTGTCTTATTAAGTATTGAACTTTGTTTCTGAGTGAACGGTAGGTCATAAAGTCCTTGATTGTGTGCGCCCGGTCACGTTCTCTCATGGATTGTAGTATTTCAGGTGTTATCCAAGGTGACTTCGTCTGGTGTTTTACTCTCATCTCTTTCATGGGGACATGTTTGTCTAATATATCTCTGAAGATCTTTAGCCAGTATTCTATTGCCTCATCAGGGTCAATTAGTTGGTACACGTGTGTAGGTGAAGATTCTTGCAAATCATTAAGGAATAATTCTAGGTTAAATTTTCTGAAGCTTCTAAATTTCATACTAGTGTGATTGTGTTTAGGAAGTTTATACCCCTTTCTTGTCCACGTACAGCAGACTGGGTAATGATCACTTAATGAAGTATGAGGGATGTTACATTCAATGATGTTTTCTGGTTGGGCTACATATATATGATCTAATAATGTGAATGATACTAAGAAGAAGAAGAGGAGGAGGAAGAAGAATAAGAAGAACAACAACAACAACAACAACAACAACAACAAGAACAAGAAGAACAAGAACAAGAACAAGAAAAAAAAAGAAGAAAAAGAAGAAGTTTCATATTTTCATGGCCACATAATATCTATTTTTCACGTAAAATACATTTTGTAGGCACAAACTTAGGATAAAAAAAAGTGGGGAAATCTTTAATTACCCAAGTTTCAAGAAGAGGAAATTTAAATCTTAATAAACTTTAAATTTATTATTCTGACAATCTCGGAGAAATTATGTGAAGTTCCACCAGTAACATGTGTTCAGTTACGTGACATATAAAGTTTAAGCTCTACCCATCTCTTAACGCCCTACAGCAAACATTTCTATACATTATAAAGCATTACATAATGTCGGGTTCATTTTGACCGGAAGATAAAGGTGAACGTTTTATGTGACAGATAATAGACTTGATGTGGGTGGGAGTGACAGAGATAATAGACTTGATGTGAGTGGGAGTGGCAGAGATAATAGACTTGATGTAGGTGAGAGTGGCAGAGATAATATACTTGATGTGGGTGGGAGTGGCAGAGATAATATACTTGATGTGGGTGGGAGTGGCAGAGATAATAGACTTGATGTGGGTGAGAGTGGCGGAGATAATAGACTTGATGTGGGTGAGAGTGGCAGAGATAATATACTTGATGTGGGTGGGAGTGGCAGAGATAATATACTTGATGTGGGTGGGAGTGGCAGAGATAATATACTTGATGTGGGTGGGAGTGGCAGAGATAATAGACTTGATGTAGGTGGAAGCGGCCGAAATAATATACTTGATGTGGGTGGGAGTGGCAGAGATAATAGACTTGATGTGGGTGGAAGCGTCCGAAATAATATACTTGATGTGGGTGGGAATGGCAGAGATAATAGACTTGATGTGGGTGGAAGCGGCAGAAATAATATACTTGATGTGGGTGGGAGTGGCCGAGATAATAGACTTGATGTGGGTGGGAGTGGCCGAGATAATAGAGTGGCAGAATAGCAGCGGCGTCATTTCTCAGATGAAGACGTTGCGTTCCCTTCCAGATAGAAGAGCTGAGGACTGCGGCAAAACCTGGCTCTATACAACAGATAGTCAGAAGTATATGGCGTAGCTTAGAGAGAGAGAGAGAGAGAGAGAGAGTGATTGACTGATTGCTTGATTGATCTTGTACTTGTACTTCTACGAACTCCTTGTAACTGCGAGCTGTTGTTCTTTGCAGCCGATGCTGTAGAGATGTTGAGGCACAGCATCGTATCAGCGTGGGAGCGGGTTATGGTGGCTACTTTTTTCAGTCCTGGAGTATAGCTAAAAAGCAGGGGGTGTGCAGTACTTCTTTAGCAGACTCCACCACCGCGGAGACTATGGCGATCCCTGTTCCATTAGCCTGGCTATGCCTGTTACTGGGGGTACCACGGAGAGGTGGGACAGGGTCTTTGTCAGCTGTGAGTCGCTAACCCTGACTCTTACATATCAGCTATGGGTCGCTGATTACCTTATCGGGCGTATTAACCCTCGGATTGATTGATTGATCTTTATTTCAAAAAGGGTTAAGAATTGGGCACGCAGGCCAGTCTGACATTGTGCCCTTTATCATACAACTTTCATTCTGTTCCAGACATTCTACAAATATGCTGCTCATACAACAAACATAATTAACAACAAAGTAACTACATACACACAAAAATGACTAACTACATACACATACAGTAACTAACTACATACACATATAAATGATTAATTACATACACATATAAATGACTATCCACCAAACAAAATTTTCATTATTATTCAGAATAATATTCATAACAGACAGACAGACAGACAGACAGACAGACAGACAGACAGACAGACAGACAGACGACAGACAGACAGACAGACAGACAGACAGACAGACAGACAGACAGACAGACAGACAGACAGATAGATAGATAGATAGATAGATAGATAGATAGATAGATAGATAGATAGATAGATAGATAGATAAGTAAAGCTGAGTATAAATGGCAAAAAGAGGCTATAAAATGACCTCGTACGAGTAAGAACGGAAAACAAACAGTAACAAAGCAATATTTCAGCAATATGCCTTTATCAAGTGCATGAAACAACAGATAAACACAGAAACGGCATTTAGTTGGCAGAGATGCACCTGGTGGATCACAAGAAAGTAATTACTTGCTTGACGTCCTAACCAAAATCAGAACATCTGCGGACTTGTTTGCGGACCAGTGGAGGTGATTCTTAATGATGATGATTCCCAGTCAGGTTGATTCTCACTCAGGATAATTCTCAGTCGGGATGATTCTCAGTCAGGATGATTCTCATCCAGGATGTTTCTCAGTCAGGATGATTCTCAATCGGGATGATTCTCAATCAGGATGATTCTCAGTCAGGACGATTCTCAGTCAAGACAATTATCAATCAGGAGGATTCTCATTCGGGGTTGATTCATATAAACGCGAGCCACATTGTGTATAACTCTGAGTCAGTTCTGGCTCACTCATACGGACAGTCTCTTACTGAGTCTTCGGTGGGGTGGGGGGAGGGGGGGGGCGCCTGATAGCTACACTGATTGATCTTCTGTTCTCTCATGGCTATATAATAGGATTTTGCCGTGGTGCATCTTGAAATAACAGGGTAATCTTTTGGTGACACAGACTTTGCTGTGTATATGACACTCGTTAGCTGGGCCGTGTCGACATAAGTTGTGCTGATTCACGTTACGCACGTGAATGACAGAGTCGACTTCCATCTTGCTCTTCGAGAGTTGAGGTTACTGGACTAGTTACACACATAATTCCAGCTCTCACTCTCACCTGCTGGATTAGTTACACACTGTTCCAGACATACTTCTCATCCAGGCTCTTCAAAACCTCACGTTGACGACACCTGGTACAGATACTCAAGTAAATCCTGGGTAACGGTGACTTAGAACATTTATTGATGGGATGATGATAATGCTGATGAAAATAACATTAAATTCGACTGCCGGCTAGTTATCCCTGCCATGTGGCCAGTCCATTCATACGTACAACTAAAATGTTCATCTGTTCCACGAAGACATCACACAAGCTCGACAAAACACGTCCACACAGTTACACGTTCAAACCAAGACTAAAACTCCACGGACTCACCATTGCCCCTACAATTTCCTGTCACGGGTTTTGCAGCCCACGTGACCTTCTCGAAGGATCTCAACAGGAGAACATTGAAAAGGAAAAACCAATAATAATGCCCTTACTATCATTGTTATACGAATACTGCTATAGCTAGACGGCTGCTCCTCCTATCGGAGTCGATCGTTCAAGTCCCAGGTAGGTGTCATTTTTCTTTCGGTTATATCTTAAAGTGGTTTGTTTCTGATTTTTTTTCCCAAGGTCTAACCAGACAATATCATGCTCTGTTACCTCTTTTACTGATGACATGGGAAAAAAAACACCCACTCGTCAATTATCTTTTAATCTAACATAAAGCAACTAAATTAATGACAACTGATAAAACAAATAAGGCAGATGAAATATGTATCAATGAGGACAAACTGGAAGAGGTAGAGAGTTTTGAATATCTTGGATCATTACTAACTAATAATGGAGATACAATGAGGGAAATTAAAAGGAGGACATCTATCGCTCTTCAGAAAGTAAAGCAACTAAAGAAGCTGTGGAGAGGAACAGGCAGAACAAAAAAAAAAAAAAAGATTTTTAAGGGCATATATATTTCCCATCGCAACCTATGATGTGAGACTGGACATTTAACAAAACAGCTGAGAAACACATAAATGCCTTTGAATGTAAATGCTGCAGAAGAGTTCTTCAAATATCATGGACACAGAAAGGAACAAATATATCCATAATACAAGAACTTAATATTGAAGAAGGTTGGCTAGTAAAGAGGATTAAACAAAGAAAACGTAAATATTTTGGACATATTAAACGTTATGATAATTTAGGAAGACGGTCTTGGAAAGGTATATAATGGGAAAAAGAAAGAGAGGTAGACCAAGGCGAAAATGGCTGCAAGACATCGTTGATAATCTGGAAATGAATGCATCAGCAGCAGGCCATCTTGCTTACAACCGAGAGGCCTACAGGAGAACTGTTAGGGAGGCAAAGTTCCTCAAGGGACATGCAAATGACTGACTGAAAGCAACAAAATGGGCTGCTAGTAGAAACACAGACAAGAGTTTAGGTAAACCTCTGGCTGACTTTTTTTTTCCTAGCCTTGTCGATATGACTCTTTTAAACAGGGCCTTATTTACTGGAGTCTGTTAGCTAAAGGTTTGACTCTATACGCCCTGAAACAGCAAAACACAAACCTGTGATCAGCAGGTATTACGATTAATCCCAGCCACAGCTTTCATTACTCCGAGCAAATCAATATAAAACAACAGAAACCTTTTAAAATATCGACGCCAAAGAAAAGAAACACATCGATCGCAGCTGTAAATTAGTTCCACAAATTAATCCGCCCTGCGAGAATGAATGATATTGACATAGGGCCACTGGGAAGGCGCATTCAGATGTTGTTGTTAGTCTCGGCTTCACTCATGCGTAAGCTAGCCTGTTCTGAAGGAATAAACCATTCATTTTTTTTTAACCTCAAGAAGAACGTCTAAGGAGCGTAAAAGCGCTAGCTAGGTCGGAAAATGTAAACATAATATTGACCGTCAGATCCAATCATGCGCTTTAATGTAAATATGTCGTTGAAGTTCAGCGGAAGTGTAATCTCATTGGATGAAATCTGCTTTAAATGCCTGTCCAGGCTGGGAAAGTTTACATTTTTGTGTGTGTGTGTGATTCTTAAATGGATGGCCATTGACTGGAGACCAAATTATGACGCGGAATGTATTGACTGACAAGAACAGTGCTGTAATAAGAATGTTTCAAACAGCGAAATATTTTATCTAAAACTTTACACAAGCTGTTCTGCGAAATGACGTTCAGCAAATGTCGCAATAACGGACATGTACGTACACCAGAGCTGGCTCGGAAGACGCAATCGAAGAGTGTAAAAGAGGCCCCAGAGCTGGAGTTTGTAGTGTAAAGATTGATCATTATCATCATCATCATGTGCCATGCCGGGGAAGGGGAAATGGGGGGCGAGGACGGAAATACTCCTCCACAAATGTCGGCCTTTGACGTTTCTGAGTAACTCTGGTGCTGATTTCTTCCAGTGCCAAAATGTCATCCCTTCCATCATCTCTCTCTCCACTGCCTCCCATGCCCTCAGTTTTACTCATTATTATGATGTTTTTCAGTTTCCCTCGTCCCATCACACGCCCCAGTAACGATGATTGCTTTTCTCTTACCTTTACTGTTATACTACGTTTTGTAGCATAGCCTTGTAAGTAATGATTATAGTTATTATTATTATTAGTATTAGTGACATGATCAGGAATATAGTTAAGAATGTATTGGGGGGCAGGATAGTAGATCAAATGGCGACAGAGAAGGGATAATTAGAAGGACGAAGAACGGATACTCGGTACTTCAAAGACCTGATCAAAGGTAAACCGAACCGACATGGGTACGCCGATAGATCGTAACATTGCGACTTCACGCACACATGCAGTAGCCGAGGGGGAACAATTGACCAGTAGATCAAACGACTGAACAGAGAACGGACTAGGTCCCGAAGCAGATAACTTGAAAGAGATGAGGGACTGGGTTAATTGGAGGTAACAATGGGACCGACGGAGATGAAAGCGACTAACACGAAGACGCTAGTTGCGGCCAGTTGGAACTTAGGAATATAAGGCAGAGAAGAGGGCTGGAGAGAGAGGAGGATTCAGGAGGCAGGGGGAGGTGCAGGCAGCTGCAGGTAGACAGATTAGGACTCAGCTGCAGGTAGAGAGAGAAGGATTCAGCAAGAGAGATGTAGAGATAGAGACATAGTGTTAGACTGAACTAGTGTAGCAAGAGATTGTGCAGTAATTTTTACCACGAGCTTTTGTATTAAAGTATGAAGTATTGAATATTGTGAAGCAGAGAACGCTGCTTAAATACTGCATTTAGAATATGAGAAGTATGATATTGTGATATTTTGAGATTATGTGCTTCAAAGAAGAATATAACGAAATGTATATAATCTTGCATATTATTCCAAGTGATGTTATCAATTTTATGGCTTAGATATATATTGGTCAAAATAAAAGTTATGCAGTGAACTTTTCATCGGACTTCGCTGGTCCAGCGAATGATGTAATATGTTGTGAAACATCAATGTGTGATGTGACAATTAAAGAGAAACGTACTGAATAATAAGATAGAACCAAGAACAATCATCTTGAACAATAAAATAGAACTCTTAAGTGTTATAATATCATCATTATCATCATCATCATGTGCCATGCCGGGGAATGGGGGGGGGGGGCGAGGACGGAAATACTCCTCCACAAATGTCGGCCCTTGACGTTTATGAGTAACTCTGGTGCTGATTTCTTCCAGTGCCAAAATGTCATCCCTTCCATCATCTCTCTCTCCACTGCCTCCCATGCCCTCAGTTTTACTCATTGCTATGATGTTTTTCAGTTTCCCTCGTCCCATCACACGCCCCAGTAACGATGATTGCTTTTCTCTTACCTTTACTGTTATACTACGTTTCTCATTAGCTTGTCTTAAACACTGCTCGTTGGTTATCTTCCTTGTCCATATGATCCTCAACATTCTTCTCAGGAATCACACCTCTGTTGTCTCCAATGATTTACTCATTTGCGCACCAACGGTCCATGATTCATATCTTTATAGCAAAATGGGTTCAATATAGCACTGTACAGAGTGATGGGAACGAATAAAAGTCAATAAATAAGTTCAATAGAGCACTGTACAGAGTAATGGGAACGAATCAAAGTCAACAAATAAGTTCAATATCGCACTGTACAGAGAGATGGGAACGAATAAAAGTCAATACATAAGTTCAATATAGCACTGTACAGAGTGATGGGAACGAATAAAAGTCAATAAATAAGTTCAATATAGCACTGTACAGAGTGATAGAAACGAATAAAAATCAATATAATATGACAAGGAAGCAAAAATCCAACAAAAACTCAGCGCCAGGAAAATTGAAAATAGCGCTAAAAGATAAGAATAGACAGCTCTTCACAATTTTTTTGGGTCGGCAAATTAACCCCTTTCTGCTTCTTAAAACGTATTAAGACACCCTAATGAAGCTCTCTCGTGCCGAAGCTAAGAAAGTACAAGAAGGTGGCCTATTTTATGTTGATGTTGGCGAGAATTAACACGCTCCTAAGTCGCTGATGTACTTTAAATTGGGAGTGACGTCACCGAGCTATTTTTAATACCCTCATGAGGCTATCGTGAAGGTTCAGTTTGAAATGGCGAAAAGATTAAGAAAAAATGTATTAAAAATTGCAACGGGTTAAATGAAAAAGTTGAAGGTAAACTAGAAACAGAGGAAAGAATCTAAACGTAGATCTGAAGACAACATTAAGAAACGTTCAGTAAACATATTTGTCGCCTTGTACCATTAGAGCGTAAATATTCTGGATAAAGTGATACGGAGACTTCAAGTACCACCAAGGACAGAAATGTTGAAGATACCTTGCAGTTAATTACTCTTACGGATAATGTAAGTGGTACAAAGAGGTAAATTTTGAGACTACTTTGCAGCAAACTATTCATACGGATACTGTAAATACCGCTAGAGCTAGCTGCTCATACGCATACTATAAATGCCATTAGAGACGCCCATGTACTTACCTGTCACGGAAGACGACAATGAGCAACAAAGTGGTCCTTCTGTCCAGGCTAACCCTCACCATTTCACCATGGTACAATTATCTAGCAGCACCACGCGGTGTATAAAAAGAAAGAAAGAAAGAAAGAAAATTACAGAGGTAAATGTGGAAGATACGGCACAGCTATTTTTTTCATTCATGATGTTACTGTAGCTGATTATGACACGCAGAAATCATTAACAGTAAGTACCATATCTTTAAGTATATTTTGAGATTACTTTGCAGCTATGTATTCATACGGATACTGTAAATACCATCATTGACGCAGACGCTAAAGATACCTTGCAGCTAACTATCCATACGAATACTGCGCAGGAAACTGACAAAAATGAAACTGAAAATATTATCTTCTTAAAAGATTTCTTGATACAGCTGACCCTTTAGCCTTGAGTTCTTAGCTGATAATGTTGTGAAGATCACGGTTACCAACCTCAGGCCGGAAGAGACAAACGGATTCTTGTACATAATAACATAAAGCGGAGTACACAAATACACAGAATTCCACAGCAGTAAAGCTCTGCTAATCTAATCTAATCTAGTCTGATCTAATCTAATCTAATCTAGTCTGATCTAATCTAAACTAATCTAATCTAGTCTAATCTAATATATGTAATCTAATCTAAGCTAAACTAAAATAATTTAATCTGCTTAATCTAATCTAAACAAACCTATTCTGTGTAATATAATCTAATCTAGCCTAATCTAAACTAATCTAGTCTAATATAATCTAATCTGCGTAATATAATCTAATCTTGTCTGATATAAACTAATCTAAAATTTGTAATCTAATCTAATCTAGTCTAGTCTAATCTATGTAATCTAATCTAATCTAGTCTTGTATATCTAATCTAGTCTGATCTAATCTAATCTATGTAATCTAATGTAATATAATCCAGTCTAATCTAACCCAATCTAATCCATGTAATCCAATCCAATCTAATCTAAACTAAATCAAATTGAGAGAGACCTAGATTTTGTGGTTTAGTTTCCAGAGCGTATATGATAATGATATTTCTAAGAGAGATCCACCACCACAGAAAACGTTTCGATCCACAGTTCGTTGAGCAGGCTATTGTGCCGTTAGGTTAGGATGACAGAGTCATTGTCGATTTCATGCTGATGTATCAGTCAGAGAAGACGAAAAGTAAAGACGCTTTCTACTTCAAATTCTTCTTCTCTCTCATTTATCTTCCTGTATTTCCCTGCTCATGTCCGTCTTTGATGTCCGCATAAGTGATAATATTTATTTATGTATGACTGCCCCAGCTCCCCCTCCCTCTCTCTCTCTCTCTCTCTCTCTTCCTTTTCCCTCCCCCAACCCCATTCTTTTGTTCTCTAATGCACAGAATCTGTTCGTTGACACATCTCTCAGTCTTTCTGCCACCGTACAAAGTCTGCCTTTATCTATCTTTTTCCACACAGCTACCTATCTATCTCTTTGCACACAGCTACCTATCTATCTCTTTCCACACAGCTACCTATCTATCTCTTTGCACACAGCTACCTATCTATCTCTTTGCACACAGCTACCTATCTATCTCTTTCCACGCAGCTACCTATCTATCTCTTTCCACACAGCTACCTATCTATCCATTTGTCTGTTTCTCTGTCTATCTGTCAGTTTGAGTTTCAGTTCTTCTATTCTTTTATCTAATATTTGAACATAGAAATAGTTTTACATCTGTCCGCCTTTGTGCAGTTTTTTTTTAATGAAAGATTAAAAACTAGTAAAGATTATGATTATCGACAACTCTCTCTCTCTCTCTCTCTCTCTATATATATATATATATATATATAAATGTCGCTGAATAAAGTATTTACTCACTCTCATTATGTATATCCGTGTTTCATTATCCACCATTAATAGCCACCGTTTTTCCAAAGATTCTTTATTGAAGCCACTGACTCTTTCAAGGAAATAAATGGGAAAAAAACACACACTTCAATTGCTTTTAATTAAACCTTCCGGCAACTCAACAAAATGAGTTGGCCAGTCTGGCCATTCATGAGACTTCATTTACCGACCTCTCGCTCGCACGTGTAATACCAGATACTCGCCAGAGACAGAGGGCAAGCTGAAGCGGTTGGGCTTTCTGGCATCTCATATTTGGAGAAGCAGTGAATGGAATGGAAACTACATTTGTGGTTTTCGTTTCGTTATCCTGAATGCATTTTCACGTGGGTGAAACGAAAATATGCAAGCAAATTGTTTTTTTTTTAATGGAAAGCTGGAAGATATTATTTAGAGTAGTAGTATAAAATATACTATACTGACAAAAGGAATCGATCCGCTAGGACAGCAGTTCTCATGTTCCCCTAAAAAGTGGACATTTTTTTCCCTCTCCTTTGTTTCCCTAGAGCTGCTTTGTTTGTGGCCTGTATGGTAACAATGCACGGGTAATGTGCCAGATGGGAAATGGATTAATGACGTGGTCGAAAACTCGAAGTGTCCCAGAAGGTAAACTTGGTGCAGTTCTCTACTGCAGGGTCTGGGTCGAACCTTATCCACTTTAGCCAACCAGAAGACGCACATCAACCAACAGAACCATGATGATGTGAGCTAGGGTCTTGACTAGTTCTAGTTGAACTTGGTCTGCCTAATCACTTAGGCAACATATTTTCTCTCAAGCCCGCGACATGACTTCTTATAACAAACTAATCCGGTGGTGACCCAGTAGTGGTGATTGTTTCTGGCAGGCAGGCAGGCACGCACAAAGGCCCAGGGGTCGACCCAGCCTCTAAAAATGGGTACCAGAAAAATCTGAGAAGGTAAATGCGGCCGGGGATGATACTGCCTACATCACACTTTCACTGTCCCGAAGGTCTTGGAACTATGGGCCTAACACTGTATCCCCAACGGCATGAAAACCGGAATCTTACCTTTTCCTTACTTATAACGAAACATTTCAGTTATGTCCCCTTGACATTTTCATGCCGTAGGAGGGTGAAGCATTGGCGCCTTCACATTTCCAAGACACACCAGTGTGAACTTGCAACACCAGCACCTCTCTTCGTTGCCTTCTTCTTCCTCATCGGGCAACTATTTCCTGAGAGTGAGTCGACCCAAGCCCGGTCTATAAAAAAAAACACCACACCGGCTTGTGAACCATAGACAGCTGTAACCATGGCAGCTGGCAATACCACGGTTAACCAAACTGACGTAACACAGGTAGATCTTTATTCAGGTAACGGAACGCCGCGTCATAAAGATTCTTCTTCCGGTGTGACCTACACAAGTGAAACATCATTCAGAACATCAAAACATTTGGAAAACAATTTATGGTTTATAATTTCTGGTCTGGATTATCATCACTGCACTCCGGACATGTCCAAAGGTGCTCAAATTCCCCCCCCCCCCAACACATTCATCAGCGTTCCGCGGCTCTCAGTGTCCGACCTGTGTTGGTTAACAAGTCCTCTTGTGCGTCTAGTAATTCTCTCCTTTCTGGCCGTGCAAATCTCCCAGCTCTCTCAGTCGAAGCATCGATGTGGATTAACTGATCTCCAAGTCCTCCACTCTGCCTGTATCTCTGAGTGCATTAACAATATCAGCTGGATCTAGTGGTTGTCCATCTGCAACGAAAAACAGCAGTATATATAACAACAGTAGGTCAAATAGCAGTTGAGTCCATGAGAAAACAATCTATGTGCCGCGTGGCGTAGGCGATCATTTCTCTCCACAATTCCCTGTCTTTAGACTTGATTATGAGATCCGCCGGTGACTTTCTTCCTAGCCACACTGACAGCCCATCCACTAACTTCTCTCTCTGTCTTCCTCTGTTTCTTCTTCATCAATTTTTCTAGTTGCCACAGCGTGTTCCAATTTTCCTATTCGCGGCAACTATCTTATAAAGCTCACTTGTCTGCTTCTGATCTTTGCTATAATTTGCTTTTAAACTCCGGCCTCTCTTCAGACTTCTTCATTGTTTTTCTTGGGTGTCCATGGTACCTTCAACATCCTTCTTATGAACCACATTTTCATGGCCTCCATTTCTCGCTGTATTCTCTTATTCATGGACCATGCTTCATATCCATAAAACAAAATAGGCTCGATGTAACATTTAAGTACTCGGAATTTTGTTTACATTGATATGGATCTGTTGCACAAGATTTTTCTTATTTTCTGGATTGCTGACTAGGCCTGATCACGTCTGCTTTTTATTTCCTTGTGACATTTCTCATCAGTTGTTATAATGTTTCTTGAATCTATCAACTTGTTTCAGATTTGTGCCATCGATGGTAATGCTATATTCTGGTGGTATTCTTTTCTTTGACATGATAATCACTTCAGTCTTCTTTTTATTCAAGCTGAGACCTTTAGTTTTACTTTCACGAACCACGATGTAGCTCCCCTTCATCATCATCGTCATCATCATGTGCCGTGCCGACTGGCGTTGGCTATTATGCTTCTCCAGAGTACACGATCCTTCATGCAGGCCATCAGCTCATTTGGTGATCTCCTCTCACACCATCCTGTCAGACTGTCCAGTATCATTCTCTTGGTCTTCCTCTTGATCTTCTTCCTTCTATTTTTCCTGTTGTTATAATATTTTCAATGCCCCCTCTTCTCATTGCATGTCCTATGAAAGTACACTGTCTCTCTCTTATCTTTTTGACAAGGTTTTTTGTCTCTCCAGCTCTTCTCCTACATTCTTCATTAGTTATTTTTGCTGTCCAGGGGATTCGCAACATTCTTCTAATAAACCACACAAGCTCCCCTTCACACAGTCAGAACTGTGTCATCTGCATAACTTAAGTTGTTAAGGTTGTACCCGCCCATTGATATTCATAGCAAGCTCTCTATATTTCTCATTATGTTTTCGCTATACAAGGAGAAGAGGTAATGAGATAGAACACATCCTTGTCTCATTCCCAATTTTATGTCTTGGAATGCTCCTATTTCGTTCTCAACCTTCATTGCTGCTGATTGTTGCCAGTATGTTTTTGATAAGTTTCAGATCTTTCCCATTTATGTTGATGTCATCCATCATTCTCATAGTTTCTGTGTGTCTCATTTTATCAAATGCTTTACATTAGTCTATAAAGCATAAGTATAGTTCCACTTTACTTCTTTTGATCTCTCCATCAATGTTCTCATTATATATATGGCATTACTTGTATCTTCTCCTTTGACGAAGCCACACTGTTCTTCTGCGATTTCTGGTTTTATTTTACCCCTGACTCTTCTCATGACAATACGAAGCAGGATTTTGGTAACATGGCTCATAAGACTAATGGTTCGATGATCTTCACATTCAACTGCACCTTGTTTCTTTGGTAGGGCAATAAAAACTGATTGCAAAAGGTCTGATGGGACATAATTACTGTTATAGATGTCATTCAGCAATTTGCTAATTATTTCTATGCCAAGCTCTCCTAATGCTTCCAATTATTCCTCGTTAATTTGATCTGGTCCTGGTGCTTTGTTGTTCTTCATGTGTTTGATGTCTTCTTCCTCTTCTAAAAATAAGATTGAACAATAATAATTAGAAAATCATCAAAACGTTTTCAGTTTTTTCAGAAATGTAAGATTACATCCTCATTGTATACTGAAAAAAGGGGAGGTGGAGGGGAAGATTCCAGATTGAAAAATTTTGCTTCTTGTCCGAAAATTTTCAGAATGTCAGAAAAAAAGTCACTGTCCGGTTGTGTATCACGATGGCTGTGTATCAGAAAAAGTCACTATCCGGTTGTGTATCACGATGGCTGTGTATCAGAAAAAGTCACTGTCCGGTTGTGTATCACGATGGCTGTGTATCAGAAAAAGTCACTGTCTTGAATGTAAAATGTCGCAGTTATTCTTGTCATATGTTCACCATAGCGATCCATACACTTACGCCATGACTGAGAAAGAAACAAAAACCTGGCTACATACGTAGAAATCGTAGCTCTGGTGTCACAGCTTTAGAACCACTGTACTGCATGATTCATGAATGTGGTCTATGATTACAAGCGACAGTCTTGTTCTCCAGCACGCAGGCCTCCACTGGGAGGAAAACAGAACAGCTGTGGTCAGTGACGTCACCGTCGTAGACCAAACGGTTGGAATTATTATCATTATTATTGCTGTTATTGTTATAATTATTACTGTTGCTGCTGTTTTAAAATATTGCTTTTTGCCGTACATTTATATCCTTGGTGCACAAAAGCACAATTCTTATTTACATTTTAAATACTATACTCTGCAGTACTTTGTAACAGTGTACGCGCTAGAGATAAAGGCAAAATGAGTAGCCATGCTGAAAATTTCCGAAGCCGTTGCTCGTATTTTGTTTCAAATTAATGTTATTGTTTTGAAATGAGACGATATTTGCTATTAAATGGTATTTGTCGGCTGTAACGTTGTTATTTTCTAGCGCTGTTAGAAAAGTGAGGATATTAGCACAATAAGAATGCACGGATTACATTGTCTATGTCCGTCACATTAAGTGAAAATTATGCGCACAGAATTCGACGATAGTTCGTCGGCATTTCATCAGTTCAAAAATTGTCAAATTTGGCTTCATTTTCCGCCACGCTGGCAACCTATTTAACGGTTTTTTGAGTTCAGCAGAAGATTGCAAAATAATGTTTGAGCATTAAATAAGTGGCCAAATTATCTATCTATCTATCTATCTATCTATCTATCTATCTATCTATCTATCTATCTATCTATCTATCTATCTATCTATCTATCTATCTATCTATCTAATCTGTCTGTCTGTCTGCCTGCCTGTCTGTCTGCCTGCCTGTCTGTCTGTCTGCCTGCCTGTCTGTCTGTCTTTCTGTCTGTCTGTCTGTCTGTCTGTCTGCCTGCCTGCCTGCCTGTCTGTCTGTCTGCCTGCCTGTCTGTCTGTCTGTCTTTCTGTCTGTTTGTCTGTCTGTCTGTCTGTTTGTCTATCTATCTATCTATCTATCTATTTATCTATCTGTCTGTCTATCTATTTATTTTACCTCTTAAATTTCTGTTCCTAGCATTTCTTTCAGAAAGAGTGTGTGTTTATCTATGTCCAGACATGATCTATTATCTACTTATCTGTCTACATTTCGTCCAGTCTAATGTCTAATCCAGCCTCTCCTGGCTCTCATGTGAGATTAGCTAAAGTAATTTGGAAAGAACTTGACAAGAGAACTAAAATGAGGCCCCGGAAGGAAGTTCTGCAGTCAGCCATTCATGTCTTGACGTCAGAAGTGTATACAGCCTGAGAACGAGTCTATGGGAGTTGGAAAGGGGGGGGGGGAGGGAGGTGGTGTCTGGTAAGTACATTATTTTTAAAAATCAACTCACTATGCTTTTAGCTACAGATGCTAAGTTAGTTATGGTGGAATCGACTTTTCTCAGCGGTTGATGAGGGTTAGAGAACACTGGGGAAGTTTTATCTTCTTGTTCTTGTTTTCTTGTTCTTCTTCTTTCTTGTTGTTGTTGTTCTTTCTTTCTTTCTTTCTTTCTTTCTTTCTTTGACATGTAAAAATAATCGACAACGACCGATATTAGTGTCGATTCCATAGTTGTCGGTGTCGCTGAGATGTATATTGACATATCCAATGCAGTTTAAGTCCAAGTTCAGCTTTCATCGGCATGGGGACCTGGGGGTGAGGGTGGGAAATAAAATGTCCAAATTGACTGAGGTTAGTGTCGAATCCATAGTGTTCGGGGTCGCTAGGCTGATTGCTGACAGTCCTGATGACAATTAAGCCCAAGTTTAGTCGAATAGAACGAATAGAATTCTACAGAACAGTCATAGACTATGTAGAACCTTCTAGAATGTTGTGGAAATGAACAGAACTTTGTAGAACCGTCTATAAGGTCGTGGAAATGAATAAAACTTTCGTGTGACTGGGATAAATAAATACCCGGACAACGTCAGGTATTCAGCTAGTATGTTAATCATATATAGAGGGGGGGGGCAGAACCTCGTAAAGACCATAAAGAGAAGTCAAGACCCGTTCGTACTGTTCTACTAAAGAACAGAGAGACTAATGTCATTACCCGATGAACTAAATTCTCCTTTTAGGGATACAAGTAAACAAAATAATGAATTAAATAGACGCGGCGCAGAAACTATCAGTTATAAAGTAAAGTAATAGAACTGACATTTAAAAAAAAACATACTGTATAATAATATTTTACACATACATAAGTTTCGTTTGTCTGGTCTTTTCCATTCCTTCTACATGGCCCGACCAGCGTAGTGGAAGTTTTATCTAAAAGAAAAATTACCTTGCCGTCCTAATGCTTTATTTGTCATCATCATCATCATCATCAGTAACGGTATTTTGAGACATTAACGTCTTGATGAATATGTAGGCCCCTCTTCTGTCTACATTTTATTTATTCTAAATTAAGTTGTGGGAAAAGTTGATTGTTTACTTTCTTATAAAAAGTAAACGCACTGGAGGGGGAAAACCTGAAACCAGGACGTTAATCATCATCATCATCATCATCATGTGCCGTGCCGACTGGCGTTGGCTATTATGCTTCTCCAGAGTACGCGATCCTTCATGCAGGCCATCAGCTCAGTTGGTGATCTCCTCTCACACCATCCCGTCAGACTGTCCAGTATCATTTCTCTTGGTCTTCCTCTTGATCTTCTTCCTTCTATTTTTCCTGTTGTTATAATATTTTCAATGCCCCCTCTTCTCATTGCATGTCCTATGAAAGTACATTGTCTCTCTCTTATCTTTTTGACAAGGTTTTTTGTCTCTCCAGCTCTTCTCCTACATTCTTCAATAGTTATTTTTGCTGTCCAGAGGATTCGCAACATTCTTCTAATAAACCACATTTCTGCTGCTTCCAATGATTTTTGTGCAGACTTGCCTATTGTCCATGATTCACTTCCATATAACAAGATAGGTTCAATATAGCATTTTAGGACTCGTTTTCTAACATTCATTGATAAGGATGTGTTGGTCAGTATGTTTCTCATTCTCTGAAATGCAGTCTTTGCTTGGCCTATTCTGTTCCTAATTTCTGTTCTGAAGTTATTACTGCTCCAAGATATTTGAATTTCTGCACCTGCTTTAGAACAGTTCCGTTTAATTTAATAGTGCATGCTGGTGGATTCTGTTTCTTAGATGTAACCATAGTCTCTGTCTTTTTTATGTTAATCAACAACAAGGTAAATAATACTTTGACCAAATAACATAAGCTTGAATACTTTTTAATGTAAAACAGAAAGTCGTTAAAATGAATAGCTAAAATACCGGACATAAGTTTCTGTGTTTCTGTTGCTTAGCTCTAATCCTCTGTAATTGTTCTATTTTTATAAATGCTGTTTCTGGGTGTGATTCCTGAGAAGAATGATGAGGTTCCTAGGGACAGCCAGGATAACTAACGAGCAGTGTCTGATACAAGCTAATAAAAAGCGTAGTATAGTAACAAAGATAAGAAAAATAGGCATACATCATTCTTGGAGCGTGTTATGAGAAGAGAGAAATCGGAAAACCTCATAACAATGGGCAAAACTGAAGACAGGAGAGGCAGAGGATGATCGAGAGAGCCGATGTTGGAAGGCCTGACACAGTGTCATGGGAAGAAGCCAGCAACAGAGTTGCTCAAAAATGCCACAGGCCGAGACATATGCATGAGTATGACCTCCCACGCCTCTGGCATAGCACTTGATGATGATGATTTTTTCTTTGTAAACTGCCTTTACTTTTGGCTGTCAGCACAGCGGCATCATCTTATTTGTGGTTATTCCCTTCAAATTCTGAATATTCCCCCCAAACATTAAAGATATACTCCCTGTGCTGTTGTAAGATTTTCATTAGCAGAACATGGTAATTAGGTCGTATTCTTCGTTTTATTTCTTCATTTTCACCTTTCTCATTGTTCTTTTGTTGCTGCCATTTGAGTCCTATACATATTCTTAATACTTTCCCACGTTTTTGACATTTGAGTCCTGTACATATTCTTAATACTTTCCCACGTTTTTGACATTTGAGTCCTGTACATATTCTTAATACTTTCCCACGTTTTTGACATTTGAGTCCTGTACATATTCTTAATACTTTCCCACGTTTTTGACATTTGAGTCCTATACATATTCTTAATACTTTCCCACGTTTTTGACATTTGAGTCCTGTACATATTCTTAATACTTTCCCACGGTTTTGACATTTGAGTCCTGTACATATTCTTAATACTTTCCCACGGTTTTGACATTTGAGTCCTGTACATATTCTTAATACTTCTAACGTCTTTAACACCCGAGTCACGTACATATTCTTAATACTTCCCACTTCTTTACCATTTGAGTCACGTACATATTCTTAATACTTCCTACTTCTTTACCATTTGAGTCACGTACATATTCTTAATACTTCCCACTTCTTTACCATTTGAGTCACGTACATATTCTTAATACTTCCTACTTCTTTACCATTTGAGTCACGTACATATGTTTAATACTTCTCGCGTATTTATCACTTGTAGAAATTGTTTCCAACGGTTGTACATTTGTAAACGGGAGTCATCCCAAACCGCTCTTTTGCGACAGTTATTCATCTTCTTCTATAATGTCCCATTCATAACCCAGTATAACAATTTCTTCTGTTAGACACTGCTTAAGATCTCACTTAAGATTTTCTAACGCTGGTAGTGACATGTACAAAATATCGATACTCCCAAGTCGGCCTTACGTGTGCGAAATATCGAGCCGACTTGTGAGTTAATGTCAATGGTTTCTGGTAATCGAGTTCTTATATTTTACTGATGGAATCTCAAAGAGCAAAAAAAAAAACCGTTTCCGGTTGACTTGATTGTTATGAAGGTCAGTGATCTTATTGCGTTCTATCCTCTTTTCTCCTGCTCGCTTTCTCTTTCTTGTGTCCTTACCCTGAAAGCTGACATTTTTTTTAACAAGCGAACCACAGAATCACATTAGCTGATATGGAGTGTTAGCTTTGAAAATATCCCGGGCGTGTGGAAATCAGCCTTCATTGTGAAGCTGCCCAACAAAAAAAAAACAGCACTTTCTTTGCTTCAACGCCATTTTGAAAAAAAAAAAGTTCAAATGCATTCGTATTGCTTATGGGCATTCCGTACTCCAAATTGTTGGAATTGTTAGAACTTAGAACGCCGTTTCCTAGATTAGAGAGAATTGCTTTGTTTTAGAAGCCGCTGCCATGGGATTACAAAGTGCAGTATATGGAGTTGTCTGTGAAATGCTGTTGCAAGAAATAAAAATAAAAACTAATTTGCTGTTCTCTTCCCCACCCTCCTCCTCCTCCTCCTTCTCATCATCATCATCATCATCATCATCATCAATCATCATGTTCCGTGCCGTGCCGACTGGCGTTGGCTATTACTTAATACAACTATTTCTCCAGAGTACACGATCCTTCATGCAGGCCATCAGCTCTCACACCATCCCGTCAGACTGTCCAGTATCATTTCTCTTGGTCTTCCCCTGGCTCTTCTTCCCTCTGTTTTTCCCGTTGTTACAATATTTTTATTGCTCCCTTTTCTCATTGCATGTCCTTGAAAGTAAATTGTCTCCCTCTTATTTTTTTTACAAGATTTTTTTTTGTCTCTCCAGTTCTTCTCATACATTCTTCATTAGTTATTTTTCCTGTCCAGTATCTGCATGGCCTTAGTAATTATATTGGAAGACATTAAATCCAGTATATATTGTGAATAGAAGTTGTGATACCGTAAGCAATATGGCTACCTATACGGGTGGAATATAAGCAGAAACTAAATACAGCATGCAGTATTAATAGACACAGAACACTATAGACGCTGTGAATAGTCACTTGATATCAGACATCGTAGACAGCATAAATTGATAGTTACTGCAGACAGAATGAGCAAGCACTTTATGTAGATAGTTTCAACGCATATTATCTACTTTCGACTTTAGGCAGTATGAATAGGCATAGGGCACTGCAGACAATATGAATAGACATTAGATGTCGTAGTGAAGACAATATGAACAAATATTCGATACGACATCCAATATAAATAAACATTAGATACCGCAGGCAGTATTAGGTAATTCAGACACAATGAATAGATATTAGATATTGCAGACAGTATGAATAGATATTAGATATTGTAGACAGTATGAATAGATATTAGATTTTGTAGACAGTATGAATAGATATTAGATATTACAGACAGTATGAATAGATATTAGACATTGTGGACAGTATGAATAGATATTAGATATTACAGACAGTATGAATAGATATC
Organism: Achatina immaculata; assembly: GCA_009760885.1. Lineage (NCBI taxonomy): Eukaryota > Metazoa > Mollusca > Gastropoda > Stylommatophora > Achatinidae > Lissachatina > Lissachatina immaculata. Next base: position 64,114,589 of record CM019702.1, read on the forward strand.
AGATATTGTAGACAGTATGAATAGATATTAGATATTACAGACAGTATGAATAGATATTAGATATTGTAGACAGTATGAAGATGGTTGCAAGACATCGTTGATGATCTGGAAATGGATGCAGCAGCAGCAGGCCATCTTGCCCACAACCGAGAGGCCTACAGGAGTGCTGTTTGGGAGGCAAAGTTCCGCAAGGGACATGCAAAGGAATGAATGAATGAAGACAGTATGAATAGATATTAGATATTGCAGACAGTATGAACAGATCTTAGGTATTACAGAAAGTATGAAATGATATTCGATGCTGCATCTAATATGAACAAACATTAGACTTTATACTTTAGTAGGACATACATAGAAACATACATTATATATAGAAGACAGTAAGATGAGACATTAGATACCATAGACAACATGAACATACATTAGGTACCATAGACAACATGAACATACATTAGATACCATAGACAACATGAACATACATTAGATACCATAGACAACATGAACATACATTAGGTACCATAGACAACATGAACATACATTAGGTACCATAGACAACATGAACATACATTAGGTACCATAGACAACATGAACATACATTAGATACCATAGACAGCATGAACATACATTAGTTACCATAGACAACATGAACATACATTAGATATCATAGGCACCATAAACATACATTAAAGACCATAGGCAGCATGAACACACATTAGATACCATAGACAACATGAACATACATTAGATATCATAGACAGCATGAACATACATTAGATACTATAGACAACATGAACATACATTAGATACCATATACAGCATGAACATACATTAGATGCCGTAACTGGAATGAATGGAATGTGATGTTTCTTTAACACATTACGTAAAGAGATCGAGAATGAGCTGTCACATTCCCCGACTTCTTTCTTTCTTTCTTCTTTTTTTCTTCTTTCTTTCTTTCTTCCTCTTTCTTCTTCTTCTTCTTCTTCTTCTTATTCAAACTGAAAGTAGATGAAAGTGAAAACAAAACATTAATACTCGTATCTCGCTTCGCTGTACTCGTTTCTCTCCTTTCCGCTAGTATTTTCCTTTCTGACGTCTTCCTCTGACCTCTCTGGTCTGTCTCAGGTCACACAGTCTTAACTTACAGACAAAGGCTCGCTTACTTCGGGCCAAAACTCCGAGCCAGGACTCATTAGACAGAAACTGAACAGAACTTCTGCCCCATGTTCTGTCACGGACCCGATATGGATTTCATTAAACTTAGCTTTGTGGCAATAATTTATGGCTTACTCAGAAGTCACCCCTACCCCCAGTCTTCTCTCCCCTCCCTCAGACACACATAGGCACACAAAAAGTCCTCATACATTGCTGCACACGTTTCCTAATTCTAAACCTTTTATTTTTACGTCTCAGTTTTTTAGATTTAACGCCGTTGAGATTTCTTTACTTCAGTTTTTAGATTTAACGTCGTTGAGGCTTCTTTACCTCAGTTTTTAGATTTAACGCCGTTGAGATTTTTTTACTTCAGTTTTTAGATTTAACGCCGTTGAGATTTTTTTACTTCAGTTTTTAGATTTAACGTCGTTGAGGCTTCTTTACCTCAGTTTTTAGATTTAACGTCGTTGAGGCTTCTTTACCTCAGTTTTTAGATTTAACGCCGTTGAGATTTTTTTACTTCAGTTTTTAGATTTAACGCCGTTGAGATTTTTTTACTTCAGTTTTTAGATTTAACGTCGTTGAGGCTTCTTTACCTCAGTTTTTAGATTTAACGTCGTTGAGGCTTCTTTACCTCAGGTTTTAGATTTAACGCCGTTGAGATTTTTTTACTTCAGTTTTTAGATTTAACGCCGTTGAGATTTTTTTACTTCAGTTTTTAGATTTAACGTCGTTGAGGCTTCTTTACCTCAGTTTTTAGATTTAACGTCGTTGAGGCTTCTTTACCTCAGTTTTTCGATTTAACGCCGTTGAGATTTTTTTACTTCAGTTTTTAGATTTAACGCCGTTGAGATTTTTTTACTTCAGTTTTTAGATTTAACGTCGTTGAGGCTTCTTTACCTCAGTTTTTAGATTTAGCGTCGTTGAGGCTTCTTTACCTCAGTTTTTAGATTTAACGCCGTTGAGATTTTTTTACTTCAGTTTTTAGATTTAACGCCGTTGAGATTTTTTTACTTCAGTTTTTAGATTTAACGTCGTTGAGGCTTCTTTACCTCAGTTTTTAGATTTAACGTCGTTGAGGCTTCTTTACCTCAGTTTTTCGATTTAACGCCGTTGAGATTTTTTTACTTCAGTTTTTAGATTTAACGCCGTTGAGATTTTTTTACTTCAGTTTTTAGATTTAACGTCGTTGAGGCTTCTTTACCTCAGTTTTTAGATTTAGCGTCGTTGAGGCTTCTTTACCTCAGTTTTTAGATTTAACGCCGTTGAGATTTTTTTACTTCAGTTTTTAGATTTAACGTCGTTGATGCTTCTTTACCTCAGTTTTTAGATTTAACGCCGTTGAGATTTTTTTACTTCAGTTTTTAGATTTAACGTCGTTGAGGCTTCTTTACCTCAGTTTTTAGATTGATGTCGTTGAGGGTTCTTTACTTCAGTTTTTAGATTTAACGTCGCTGAGGCTTCTTTACTTCAGTTTTTCGATTTAACGTCGTTGAAGTTTCTCTACCTCAGTTTTTAGATCTAACGTCGATTTGGCTTCTTTTCCTCAGTTTTTAGATCTAACGTCCTTGACGTTTTTTTTTTTTTACCTCAGTTTCTTTATCTCCCATCTGTGCGGTTTCTTTATCTCAACTTTTAGATCTCCCATCTTTGAGGTTTATTTATCTCAGTTTAAGTTTCCCATCTTCGAATTTTCTTGACTTATTTCTGAAGTATCCTCTGATCTCTCTCCCCTCTCTCTCTCTCCTCTCTCTCTCTCTCCTCTCTCTCTCTCTCTCTCTGGTATTGAGAGGTTTTCTAAAACTCAGATTTTACCACTTTCTCTCTGTACAGCCTCAGTGAGAGGGGAGCTAAGCCAGTGCATCACAAAGGGGTCTAGAGTGATTTCCCTTCTTTGAGGGTTATGGGGATAGGGATTTTTTTTTTGGGGGGGGGTGTGTAGGGGGAGGCGAGTAAAAGCGCAAGGAACAACCCTGTTCATACATTGAAATATTTGGACATGCGAGTAACATCAAATGGGAAAATACAGTTCTAAAATCAAGAGTATAACATGCCAAGCTAAAACTGCTTTCAACCGAACGAGAAACACCAGAAAGAGAATTCTGAAATACTACACTCAGCCTATGCTACTCTATGGAAGTGAGTCATGGACAATCAGCAGATCAATACAAAGATCACTAGAGGCAACAGAGATGTGGTTTGCTTAGAAGAATGTTAAGAGTACCTTGGACAGCTAAGATGACAAACAGGAGAATGTCTAACAAGAGCAAATATAGAAAGGAACCTAATTAAATCCATAAGAAAATGATAACCATAATTCATTGCACATATAATGAGAAGGTTGGGGCTTGAAAATATCGTAACAGCAGGAAAGATAAATAAGAAGAGAGGCAGGGGAAGACCTAGAGGGAAAAAAAATCATGGATAATCTAACGCGATGGCACAACAAAAATAAATCACCAACTGAGCTGATGGAAAAGTATCAGTAATCGAGATTTATGGAGAAGCATGACCGCTTGCGCTTACCGGCAAGGCACATGGGGAGGGGGGGGGTGTATTGGATAAAACAGAATAACTAACCAGAAAGGCATTCGGGGAGGGGGTGGGAACTGAACTAGTGCCTTCTGACAAAGTCTCTCTTGAATATCTCGATAAACGGAAACTGTTGAAGATTTAATATAGTTATCACAGCCAGCTAAGAGAAAAAAAGCAGTCTATCCTACATCCTCCAGGTGCTCCCTGCATGCTAACATGTTGATTTAGGCAGAAACTGGCACCTAGATTATGTCATGAGATCACTGAAAGAGAACACCACAGAGCCATGATTATGTCTCAGATTAAAGAAACGAGAAATGTCTCCGTTCATCACAGATCTCTACATTATGCTAAAGATTAATAAGTAAAAAAACGCCCTATTTCACGAATTCATCCTGGGTGTCTAGATTATATCACAGATTAAGAAAGGAAAAAAAAAAACGTCCTTCTCCACGAGTTCACTACAAATGTCTAGATTATGTCTTGAGCTTAAGAGAGGGGGAAAAAACGCACTATAAATCTTTAGATAACGTCTAGAGATCACTAACCGAAAAATGTTGTCCATGTTGACTAATTACATCGTCTCAAGTACCAGAGTCGGTAGTGAGAAAGGGCTCCACGTTAGTTGTCACGTGACAGACAGCCATTAGGAAGTAAGCATTCTTATTAGACGCGACTGCTTTCGACTTTCGGATAAAAAGCTATAAAGATAAAAACCAAACGTTGATAAATTCCTCCTTCCTTTAGCGCTGACGTTTCCAAAAATGTTATATTTATTGTCGTCTACCGTTATATCTGAAATGAAGAGACAACGGACTGTTGTAAAACTGGTTATAGTAAAGAAAGTGTATTATGTTGTGGTTCAGTTTTACAGAAAGATAGAAAGAGTCAAGAAAGTGGGCAGAAACAAGAATGGTGGAAAGTAAGATGAGCATGTATAAATGAAGAATATACAACAATCCAATATTTCAGCAAAAGCCTTTTTTCAAGGATCACATACAGAAACAACACAACAAACAGTCTTGCCCTCTCAGTGTTCTTTCTGAGCTTTCCTTCATCACCTCTCTCCATATTGTGTCTTCACTTTTTCACCATCTTGGTGGCCTTTGTTTAGGCCATAGGTATCCGTTTGGAGCAAACTGTGGCCATCTGGGACATCTGCATGGTCGCCTTTTCATCCTCCTTGTACCTCATTTCTCAGCCAGTCGCTTGTTTCCACTTTTTGCCTGCCTGCGTCTATTTGGGCGCATTTTGTGCATGTCTTTCTTACTGGGAAGATACCAAAAAAAGCTAAGTGTTTAATTTTTTCATCCATTTTCCGTGCTCCTATCTGTTGTGCTGTTTTTATATGTGATCCTTGAAAAAGGCTTTTGCTGAAATATTGGATTGTTGTATGTTCTTCATTTATATGTGCTCATCTGACTTTCCACCAGTCTTATTTCTGTCCACTTTCCTCACTGTCTTAAAATAATCTTTTGTGTAAAAACTGCACCATACACCTCTATGTACCTTTATATCTGAAATAAAGTACGTTTTGCATCATCATCATCATCATCATCAACATCAGTCAATCATTCCTCTCCATTCTCGACGATACAGAATAGAGAAAAACGTTTCATCCAGCCCGGTCTTCGGTGTTTCTCTTCTTGTTTGTTGCCGCAGTTATCTCCCCTGTAACTGCGGACATCATGCCCTTAGCGACCGGCACCTCTGAAGATGTTTGAGCGTGGGACAAGGGCATGGATTGCGGTGTATACGTGCAAGTATACAGCTAAGAGTCTCGCAATCAACAACATGGCGAATTCTCTGTGTAGTGGATTTGCGGGGGCTTTACCGGTAAACTTCTCTAACACGATTCACAGTTTCTTCGCTTGGTCCTGGACTCGACCCTGCGCAATAGCTGTGCACAGACAGCCTTCAATCCGGAATTTCCCATACCACTTCTTGATACTGTTGAAAACGGGTGCTGCTTTCTGGAATTCCGCTGGAAATCATCGCTGCACAGTCACGACGGGCGAGGTTCTTGCGTATTCCAAAACTCAAAATAACTGCTCACGTTTACTCAACGCCATATTTCCTACTGCTGCCTCCTAGCGGCAAACCACGGGAGCTCTGTACGCCTGTTTCTCTCTCTCTCTCTCTCTCTCTCTCTCTCTCTCTCTCTCTCTCTCTCTTAACATAAGAATTATCATGATCTGTTGTGTAGTTTCTTTGTTGCGAAGTTTTGAAATGTTTCACAGATTTACGAATAACCCTGTATAAAAACAACGAACAATAATAAAATATGAAACTAAACCCCCTTACGTAGAACTTTTTATCCATACGTTCAACAATGTAAGTAAATAAAACGCATGGCATGATCATTTAACATTCTCACTCATTAAATCGCCCAGTTTAATAATTCGGTGTTACCGGGTTCTGACCCCGCAACAGAACTTTTTTATGGTACACACCAAAATAGGCCCCAAGGTCCACCCAGCCTCTGGAAATAGGTATCAGAGAAATCTCGGAAAGTAAATACAGCCTGATGTGATACTGACCACATCACACTTTCATGTGCCGAAGGTCTTGGGAATACAGGCCTAACACTGCATCCCCAGTATGTCTTAATGACATGGAAACTGGGATTTTTACCACTCATTAATTACAGCTAAGCTGACAAATAATGTTTCTCAGTTAAGAATTATTTCAGCTACTCTGATAACTAAAGCAAGTGTAGAAAAGGAAGGCGTCATTCCTTGGACGTTAATAAGAAGGGAAGGGGTTGAAAGCATCATAACAACAGGAAAGATTAATGGGAAGAGAAGCAAGGGAAAATATGATGATTTCTATGATAGTAAAAGCTATTAGGAAAGTGTGTGTTTTAAATTAAGGAGGCATGTAACCACAGTCTAGCAGAATTGAAAGTCTGAATCTAAGATAAGGAATATCAGGAATGATTTTTTTTGCGTGGGATGGAAGGGTATTCCAGAAATGAGCGGCAGAGTAAGTAAGGGTTTTCTTGTACAAGTCAATCCTATGGTTTTTAGAGAAAAGAATAGCTAAAATGACAGCTATGTTTTGGGTTAGATTTGAGCAATGGTCATAAACAGAATGGAGCTTTTTTAGATAGAATTATACGAACTAAAGTCGGCTTTGTTAAATATGAATCTATACTGTCCAAAAAAGAAAAAATCCATAGCTTATATAAGTTCTTTTTTTATATGCTATGACAACATTTTTTCCCGGGTATCTCAAGCTTGATCTGTTACATATCATGTACCGGGAGTTGGGCATAAGGCTAACAACCTTATCCTGAGACCTATCTAGAGGCAACTCCAGATCGGAAAAAAAGATATCGTTATGGAAACTCGCAGAGAAACCAACCGAGCATCAGGGATGCCAACTCCGAAGAGCTCATTCGTCGGCCCCAAACATGTGACAAGGATTGGATTCTGGAATGTGAGAACAATGGCAGCACCAACAAGAACTAACCAGGTCATCAAAGAAATGGAGAGATACCATCTAGACATACTGGGCATCAGCGAAATGCGATGGCCAGAAGCAGGTAAAAGATCGGCGGAAAACGGTAAGTTAATTATACATTCAGGTAGAAATGACAATAAATTCCGAGACGGAGTGGGCATTATTATGTCAAATGTAGCTGCAAAGAGCCTTGTAGAATGGGAACCAGTGAACAGTCGTATAATAAGAGCACGATACAACCTACGACACGGAAGAATGACAATAATACAGTGTTATGCACCCACGAATGATGCAGATGATGATGTGAAAGACGACTTTTATCACCAACTACAACAAATCATCAACAAAGTCCCTAAACACGACATCCTAATTGCTATGGGGGACTTCAATGCTAAGGTAGGGAAGGATAATACCGACGTTGAAAAAGTGATGGGGAAAGAAGGAATTGACATGGTTAATCAGAATGGAGAAAGATTAATTGAAATATGTTTAACAGAGGGCATGGTCATTGGAGGCACAATATTCCCACACAAAGAGATACATAAAACAACATGGATATCTCCAGATGATAGAACTAGAAACCAGATAGACCATTTTGTATTAGAAAGCAATACAGAACATCTCTCATGGATGTAAGGGCTTATAGGGGTGCAGATGTCAACAGTGATCACAACCTGTGCATAGGGAAAATAAAACTAAAATTGAAAAGTCAACACAAGAAATCAGTACACAGAAAGATAAACATCCACAGCCTACAAGAAGAAAATACTAACATTAATTTCAATCAGGAACTTGCCAATCATTCCAAAACACCCAGTGAAGTTGAGGAGATAGGTATAGATGAGTTATGGAATTCTTACAGCACAGCCATAATCACAGCAGCAAAAGTAAGCGCTGGATTGGAAAAACCAAATAGAAAAGCATGGATATCAGATAAAACATGGAAGTATATACATGAAAGACGAGCAGTCAAATTAAACATGTTGAATGCAAAAGCGGATCATGAAAGAGATTCGGCAAAAGCAAAATACAAAGACATAGACAAGAAAGTAAAAAGTTCAGCTAGAAGGGATAAAAGAGAATACATAGACAATATGGCGAAAGAGGCAGAAAAAGCAGCAAAAACAGGAGACAGCAAAACTTTATATAACATACAAAAGAGGCTAACAGGTACTATTACATCTAAAGAAAGACCAATCCTTAGCAAAACTGGAACACTATTAACATCAAATAAAGACCAAAAGCAAAGATGGGCTGAACACTTCCAAGAAATACTCAATCGACCACACCCAAAAGAATTGTTAAACCTTGAAACTGACTTACCAGCCCCACAACTAAATGTCAATCTAGATGAAATTGAATTGCATGAAATTGAAACAGCAGTGAATTTAATGGCTAACAACAAAGCTGCAGGTGAAGATGAAATAACAGCCGAGATGCTAAAAGCTATCAATAGTGACAACATGAGACAACTACAGAGAATGTTTAACAAGATTTGGAAAGAAGAAAAGGTCCCTTCTAATTGGAAGAAGGGAATCATTGTGAAAATACCAAAAAAGGGCAACCTTGGTGACTGTAACAACTGGAGAGGAGTAACCTTAATATCAGTTGTGTCAAAAGTATTTTGCAAGGTCATTTTGAATAGACTCAAAGATATAGTGGATACTGCAATGAGAGAAGAACAAGCAGGATTTCGAAAAGGGAGAAGCTGTCTCGACCAGATCTTTACTCTCAGAATAATACTTGAAGAACATATTGAAAAGCAGAAACCATTAATACTGAATTCATAGATTTTAAGAAGGCATTTGATAGCATACACAGAGATTCATTATGGAGAATTTTATGTCTATATGGAATACCATCTAAAATTGTCAACATCATTAAGGACTTATACAATGGATATGGTTGTGCAGTCAAGACAGAAGAAGGGATGAGTGAATGGTTCCAGATTGAAACAGGTGTGAAACAAGGATGTATACTGTCTCCTTTACTTTTTGGGATTACAATAGACTTCATAATGAAAAAATGCTGCACAGGTAACACAGGTATTGACTGGGTACATGGGACCCAACTAGAAGATCTTGATTTTGCTGATGACATAACTCTTATCAGTAATAATGCGAATTCCATGCAAGAAAAAACAGATAGCCTGTCTTCACTGGCTAGCAAAATAGGACTTGAAATTAACAAGGACAAAACAAAAATAATGAAAATTCCCATCAATCAAAATGAAAAATACACATAGAAGGGACAGATATTGAAGAAGTCAATCAATTTGCATACCTTGGCAGCTACATAGACCAGGATGGTGACACTAGAAAGGAAGTTAGGATCAGAATTGCAAAAGCAGCATCAATCTTCAAGAATCTTGAGAACATATGGAATTCAAAAGTTATAAGCACAAAAACCAAGTTAAGACTATTCAATTCAAATGTAATATCCACCCTCATTTATGCATGCGAAAGCTGGAAAACAACTAAAGAAATAGAAAAGAAATTAGACTCTTTTGAAAACAGATGCCTAAGGAAAATACTCGGCATCAAGTGGAATGAATTCAAGAACAATGCAGAGATAAGACAGATGACTGAACAACAACCAGTCTCACGGGTGATCAGGAAAAGGAGATGGACATATGTTGGCCACTTGATGAGAAGAAATGATCAGAGAATCCCAAAACAAGCTATCAAGTGGAACACAACAGGCCGAAGAAAAAGGGGCAGACCGCGTGAAACTCTGAAGAGAACATTATTAAGAGAGGCCAAGTTAACAGGCATAAAATCCTTTGATGAGGTTGAAAGACTCGCCGAGGACAGGAAAAATTGGCGAGCTACTTTGCGAGCCCTATGTGACGTCTAACGGCACGGGAAGGATATAAGATATAAGATATAAGATCTCAACCAAACAAAAAATTGTCACCAAGATATTAGGTCCATGATTTAACGTGAATTTTGCTTCTTCTTCTTCGTTCGCACTGTCTGTCTATATCTGTAGTCCTGTCTCTTGGATAAATTTCACTGTTTTTTGTAACTCATGTATGGAACCATAGAGCTTATCTTCTTTAGTGGTTTCACTGGGTCAGTAATTATTTCCCAGTGTCTCATAGTTGGTGCAGTTCTGGAGGATATGTTCTACAGTTTGGGGCACCTGGGCACATGTACATAGATTAGTAGTACCAACCTTTAACTTTGAATACATATGACTTCGGAGTCGGCTGTGTCCTGTTCAGGGGACGGAAGATGGTAACTTGTTCCTTTCTGTTTAGCATGTGATAGTCATCATATGGTGCTGTTTGTGGCTTCCTATAGGTTTTTATCATGCTTTTCTTCTGATTATAGGTGATTGGTATGTCTGGTTGCTCCATTTCAGTGCCCTCTTTGGCTAGACGGTCAGCTTTCTCATTGCCTGGTATCCCACAGTGGGAGGGAATCCACTGCAAAGTGACTCCATTTTGTAAGCCAATTTTTGACAAGGCATCCTTAAGGTCTGGTAGTTTGTTGCACTGAGGAGCTTCCAGTACTGATCTTGCATCTGTGAGAATTACTATGGGGCACGTATCAATTCTGGAGTCTGATAGTTTTTCAACTGCAGCAATAATTGCCCTAACTTCTGCATCATAGTTGTTGCAGTATTTTCCAGTGGGTATGGTAATCTTATCAGTGATGTTGTTTGGATATTCAGTATGTGCTCCTGCCCCTCCATTCTTTATGGCATTATGTGCAGATCCATCTGTATACACACGTATCCATGTGTCACATGGATATTTATCATCTAGAACACTAAGTGTGGCTGTTGATCTTACAAGACTACTCTGAATCTCACCATTCTGCACACCTTTCACTTCAGTCTGAATAGTTATTTGTGTATAATCTGCTTCTTTCCATGGTGTATGCTCTGGTACAGATGATAATGGAGCGACTACAGTTGGAAGGTCAGGTATCAGCTTACGCATACGCTTGGCCTGATGAATGAAGCTGCTTCTTTTAAGCCGTCTCAGTGCCAAGTTATTGAATCTCTCCTTCAGGGAATGGCTTATAGAGGTGAGGAATTTCTCTCCCATGGTCATGACCTTTGTGTCTCTATGTTCCTTTAGTGCTTGAACACCAACTATTTCTGCATTTCTACTATTGGTGTGGACCTCATGGCACCTGTGATAATCCGTAGTGATTGATTTTGAATCTTGTCTAGATTATGCAGCGTAGTGTTTGATGCTGTGCACCAAGATGTTGAGCCATATTCTAAATGTGGTAGAATACTTTGCTGATATACATTCTTGAGGATTCTTTCACTAGCTCCACATGTGGTTCCACTCAATTTTCTTAATATGGCTAGTTTTCTTCTGGCTTTTGCTTCTGCACTGTTGATGTGTTGCTTCCAGGTCAGTTTTGAGTCAAGAGTCACTCCTAAGTAAGTGAATTGTTGTCCATCCTTAAGGATATTTCATTTACAAAGATCTTACCTGCTTTCTGTTTAGATGAGAGAGTGAACAGAGTGGTACTCGATTTCTCTCTGTTTATACTTACACACCATTTGTTTCTCCATGATGTCAAGATGTCTGCTGCTCTTTGGGGTCTCTGTGTAGCAACTGTCCCATATTCATCTGTACACCACATGACCAGATCATCTGCATACAGTGCCGCTTTGATTCCATAGGGAAGTTCCTTGACCAGGTCATTAATGAATACAAGGAATAGTGTAGGTGAAAGGACTCCTCCTTGTGGTACACCGTGTCGCAGAAGTACTTTCTGACTTTTGTGACCATCCATTACTACTCTATCTCTTCTGTTGTGTAAATAGGACTTTATCCAGTTGTACAGTCTTCCATTCACGTTGCAGTTTCTTAGTTTCCAAAGCAGACCTTTTTTCCATACTTTATCAAAGGCTTTCTTCAGGTCTATCCATGCTGCTAGTAAAAGGTTTTTCTCTTGGAATGCATCCTCAATCTCTTGAGAGAGATAGGTCACTTGATCTTCCGTACTGTAGTACTGCCTAAATCCTGCTTGTTGTGGAACGAGAAGGTTTTCACTTTCTAGGTACCATTTTAGCCTCAGGTCAATGATGCGTTCCATTGTTTTGCATAGGCAGCTAGTGAGACTGATTGGCCTGTAGTTGGAGCCAGTATCACTGTTTTTCCCTGGCTTTAGCAGTGGTACCATGCTTGCTTCCTTCCAGATTTGAGGTAACTTACCTGTGCTCCAGCACATATTGAAAATATCAAAAAATTTTCTCATTGCTGCCATTACCAGGTTCTTGATCATTTCATTGGACACTCCATCTGGTCCTGGTGATTTCCTTGGTTTCAATTTACTGACTGCTAGGTCTAACTCGCTGCGTGTGATTGGTGCATCCATGACCTCCACTTTTCTGACTTGTTCCTCTTCTTTCTGTGGGTCAATGCGCACTGTGCGCTCCTTCTCTGGATGGATATCAATGTTGCAGTCCTGTGCAAACATGCGAGCAAAGTTATCTGCTACCTGCTTACCTGTAAGAGTTTTCCCATCCTCTGTTACAGTAATCTTTGTACTTCTTTCAGTACTCTCATCGTTTAACTGTTTGATTAGTTTCCACAGTTTCCTTCCATCCTTTTCAAAGTTTAGGGACTCTGTTTTCTCTCTCCAACTTTCCCGTCTGGCTTGCAGCTTGGCTCTCTGAAATTTGGCCTTAGAATGTTGGTAATTATTGTGGTGTTCTTGGCATGGTCTATTTTCTGCTTGCTTTTGAGCTGTTTCCACGTCATTATGGAGTTTTCCCAGCTCACTAGACCAGTATGGTTTATACTCCCTGCGAGCTCCTCTGGGAATGGTTTCACGAGCGGCCTGAAGGATACAAGCATTGAATTCCTTCACTATGCTGTTAATATCCTTACCTTCTATGGACAGCTGTCCCACCAGGATACCTGTACGATGTCTGTACATTGTCCAGCTTGCTTTTTTATAGTTCCATCTGGGGAAAAGGCTACTGGTGTTAATGAGTTCATTTTCTATTGTCAGGAAGACCGGTCGATGGTCGCTACCTCCAAGTTGTTTTACAACTTCGCGTGTAATGTTCCACTTCAGATCTGGAGAGTGGATGCCAGATCTGGTGTTGAGGTTGTATGCCAAGCCCTTGAGTAAAATGTTGGGGGGATCCATTGGCTGGTTGATCAGAAGAAGTCCATTATCATCCTGCCAGCTCTCAACTTCCTCTCCTCTCTTGTCTATGTGGTCATAGCCCCAGCTCTGGGGATGGCTGTTAAAATCGCCACAGACCATCAGTCTCTCTTTGTGTGGGATTGTTTCTAAAGCAAGTGGGCGGTCATTAGGACAGTAATAGTTAAGGAGGTGAAAATCTGTATTATTACTTTTTAGATGGATCATCTGGTATTCAGCTCCTTCCATGTACACTCCCACCTGACATGCGCTGATGTTATTCTTAACAAGTGTGAGTACTCCTCCTTTTCTTCTGTCCTGTCGGTCTGATCTAAAGCACTGGAAGCCACTGATTTTAAAGGCGGCATCTTTGGTTAGGTGTGTCTCCTCTGTATGCAGCATATACTTACCTGCTCATCAAAAAGTATGTTCTCTAGTTCTACCTTTTTGCTATAGCCATCTCTAACACTGCTGATACCTTCAGCATTCCACTGCATTATTTTAAGTTCTTGCTTTTTGGCAGTTTTCTTCCGTTGTATTTTTTGGCCAATAGCTCTACTCTCATGTCTCCTGGCTCCACAAGACGAACTGAGAGGACCTCCAGTAGCATTGGGTGGACCCTTTCGAGGCAGGGGGCCCGGTACTGCACCTGCCTGGTTAGTCTTCACAGGGCGAGCACCATGTTTGAAAACTGCAGATAGAGACATTTCATTAGCGATAATGCGTGTTACCTTGATTTTTTCGATGCACCTTTTGGCTGGGTAACTCCGACTTCAGCACCTTTCCTTGCTAGGGCAGACTGTGGTCTTGCTCGTACTGCCTTGAAGACAGTGGTGTAGGCCGGCCTGGCCAAAAGTTTGTTTTCCAGCCTCTGGTGGCTGTACGTAAGTCCCTTCTCCATGTCAGATGGTTTTGAGACAGTTCCACAAAGACACTCTGACTTTGAGATGAGGAATCTGATGAGTGCTTCAACGATATCCATTCCCCGCCACCCATAGTCTACTGGCTCTGTTTTGTTTACATCATTCTGATAGCCATTGTTGTAAAGACCCATAGGCTTGTCACGTCCTGGATTCATTGGTTTCACACTAGACTTCCCTCATCCCCGCCAGAGATCTCCATGTCCCCATCCGTCCACCAACCTGACATTACATTTTACTACAATAACAATTACAATTAGTGTTGATTGCTACAAGTTTCTGGGCTACAGAAGTGGGTCAGAGTTTTTAAGCAAACAGATCTATGTTCCCTGTCTCACAAACACTATGTTAAGATAAGTGTGCTCTTAACACAGTTGTTCCCAAGGGGTGAATTTTTCTATTCTCGTGTATAGTCAGAACGCAGTAGCTGCCCTTGCTAATCGGGCATTTTCTTTTACCATAACTCACGTTGCGTTTATGGAAAAGTCGTGATTTTTGTGGTGAGCACAACTCACTTCCCGCGCAAATGAAATACTGTAAAAGTATAAGGTTACACAAACAAATCCAGTTAATTTTTAAGCAGACAACTATGGCGCGTCTATTGTAAAATTTACGAAACATTGCAATTGGTCGCCTGCAAGCAGGCGAAAGTCAAAGTCAGGTTGCCAGGCATTTAAACATGCAGCAGTGTACCATCAGTCGACATTGGCACCGTTTCCAAGCCACTGGCTCAGCTGAAGACCGGCACCGCAGTGGACGACCCAGGGTGACAACAGCAGCTGATGATCGCTTTCTTCTGGTTCGTCACCTTAGAAGCAGGTTTACAACAGCTTCCTCAAGTGCCCAGTCACTGCTTGCAGGACGTCGTGTGCCTGATCAAATTGTCCGGAATAGACTGCATGAAGCTGGACTGGTGGCACGACGACCTCACCGAAGTCCTGTCTTAACGAGACGCTATCGCCAAAATCGACTTGTTTGGGCCACCCGGCATCGACCTTGGACAACTGACAATCAGTGGAGACGTGTCTGGTTTATTGACGAATCTTCCTTTTTTGTTGCACCGCCATGATATACGGAGAAGGGTCTACCGTAGACCAAATGAACGTTTTGACCAAAATTGTGTTGATGAAGCTCTGCCGCACTGTGTCCCTGTCTCCAGACATGAATCCGATCGTGCACCTATGGGATGGACTACAAAGATGTGTTTGTCGCCGAAACATTTCTCCAGCCAATCGTCGTGATCTGTGGCAGGCACTCCATGAAGAGTGAGCAGCCATCCCACAGGCGCACATCAGACATCTGATCGCATCTATGGCCATGAGATGCCAATAGCTGATCGATCCAAGTGGAAGCCACACGCCATACTAACTTGAGAACCCCTGGAACTAACAAATTCTCTTCACACAGATGCAAGAAACTATCAAGTGAGTGTTTAAACCCTTAGGTATTATTGTGTGCAATTTGAAAATTTTATTCATTCAATTTAAAACGCTATAGAATATCAAAGTAATGTAGCATAGCCTTGTAAGTAATGATTATAATAATTATTATTATTATTATTATTGTTATTAGTATTAGTGACATGATCAGGAATAAAGAATGTATTGGGGGGCAGAGAAGTTATAGTTAGAGGAGCGAGGAACGGATACTCGGTACTTCAAAGACCTGATCAAAGGTAAAACCGTATCGATAGATCTGATAGATCGTGAGAGTGGTCCAGTTCTAGAGGTGCGACTTCGCGCGCACATGCAGTAGCCCAGGGGGAACAATTGACCAGTAGATCAAAGACTGAACAGAGAACGGACTAGGTCCCGAAGCAGGTAACATGAAAGAGATGGTGGACTTGTTAATGGGAGGTAACAATTAGACGACGGAGATGAAAGAGACTTAAAGCGAAGACGCCAGCTGCGACCGGTTTTGGCGTGGTCAGAACTTACGAATATAAAGAAGGGAGGAGGATTCAGGAAGGGCAGGCGGAGAGCAGATAGGGGTTCTGAGAGAGGAGGAGAAGGAGAGAGGAGACGCAGAGAGGGGGGGAAGAGGCATTCAGCAAGAGAAATGTAGAGATAGAGACATAGAGTTAGATTGAACTAGTGTAGCAAGAGATCGTACAGTAATTTGTTACCAAGAGCTTTTGTATTACTGAATATTGTGAACGCTGCTTAAATACTGCTTGTAGAATTACGAGAATTTTGATATTGGGATTTTGTGAGATTTCGTGCTACTATGATGAAAATAATGAAATGTGTATAATCTTGCCTATGCCTATTATTACAAGTGAGTTATCAGCTATACGTATTGATCATATTGATATTATTTGTCAAATTAAAATGAATCAGTGAAATGTTCATGAGAAATCTTCTATTGCCATGTATGTGAAACTTCGACGTGTGATGTACCAAGGTGAGATGTGATGATAATAGAACATTCAATAATAACAATAATAATGAACAAGATACCAAGAACTAAAACATTGTTATAGTAATGGCTAAAACTGGGTCATATTCTTGAGAGACAGAAATAGGACAGAGCTAGGATAAGGTCTTGTCCAATTCTGATAGACCATGCTTGCACTTAACACAGTGATTTTAAAAATCTCTTTATATACCTCATTGTTATAGCAGTATGGGAGGCAATCGTGTTTATCATTATTATTATTTGGGGGCAGTGCAGCGCCCTTGCTTGCCTTTCGGGGTAAGCTTTCCAGAGGGTTCTAGAATGGTCACGGGGTCTGGGGATTCCCATGATAGCGTGATTTTTGTTGAAGCGAGTTAGTATTCGTCTGAATGTGGACCAGGGAAGATGTTTGTGATATCTATCGTTGGTTTGTGGTCTTAGTTTATGATGATTCTGCAGAATTTTTGTTTTGTCGGATCTTTGTTTGGAATCCTAGGTTTTGGAAGGATTTGTGGAAATGCCATATGGCAAGGAAACCTGCCGGCAACAATGGTTATCTGTGTTTTCATCCTTATTATCATTACCTGTTCATCAAATAAATGTCCTATCGAAGTGTCTACACCAGGCTTCTTGAGTCGCTGCTTTGTGTCTGTGCCAACACGAGAGTTAAGCGAATCTGGGAATGAATACGAATCTGAAGACAGTGTGTAACACTAATTCTGAACAACTCACAGCGATTCAGAGTACTGCAGAATAATGAATGAGAGAGTCAGAACTAACTAAGATGAAAGTAAAGCAAGAGGCAGCTTTAGCTGCTGCAGACAGAAGCAAAATCTGCACCACCAAGAACAACCCAATACTGTTCTAGTTCTTTAGAGTCTTTCTATACCCCACTGTCTTTCTAGTACTTTAGAATCTTTCTGTATCCCGCAGGCTTTCTGGTTCTTTAAAATATTTCTATACCCCACTGTCTCTATAGTACTTTATCATCTTTCTATACCCAATTGTCTTTCTAATACTTTAGAATCTTTCTATACTCCACTGTCTCTCCAGTACTTTAGAATCTTTCTATAGCCCACTGTCTTTCTAGTACTTTAAAGTCTCTCTGAAAGTTCTTATCTTTTCCAGGTGTAATTACCGCTGGCAGTTTAGAGTATTGCCTGTCTTTGCCGTCGTCTGTAGCATTGTCATTATACTTATTATTTTTAACTAGCCCTCTACAATCTACATCTAACGCCAGGAACAAGTAATTATCAAATCTCCATTGATTACCACCCACTTGGACAGCCAACGAATCTAGAGTCGTATTAGTTCCCTTTAACTGCTTCTCTCCCCATTCATTTCTGGACGAATGAAGTTGTACTCAACATCCTGGACTTCAGTTCAGTCGAGTGGATGCTACGCGGCTGTCACTCATTCACTTGAATAGACACTAGCATCTTTCTGAATGCCGAAAGAGGTGAAAGTCTTGGGAAGAAATGTCTTTCTTTAGTCACGTTCGTCAAGCTGATGATGCATACTTTTCTATTTTTTTCCCCTTATTAAAAAAAAGGGGGGAGGGGGGAAGGGGTGGGGGTAAATTTAAGATGTTAATGTCTTCATGTTTCATGCAGGGATTGGTAACCATACTTCACCAGTAGATATAAATCGTTGTTAGTTCAGCTCTGATAATACTGCCTTTATATCAAGGGTTCCAAGGACAAAGTTCACGAGAGGATCATAAAGATGTCCACACAGCAAGTATTTTTTTATAGCAAGTATAGTAATGTACTCGTATTGTGTACAATACATGTAATGATGTAGAATATGTCTCACATCCTTCCCGTGCACGCATAGTTGTTTGCCAAGTTTTCCGCGATTTTTTCAACTTCATCAAGGGATGTTATGTCCACTAAACTGGCTTCTCTTAACAATGTCGTCTTTAGAGTTTCACGCGGTCGACCTCTTTTTCTTCGACCTGCTGTGGTCCACTTGATAGCCCGTTTTGGTATTCTCTGATTGTTTCTTCTCATCACATGGCCTACATATGTCCATCTTCTTTTTCTGATCACCCATGAGACAGGTTGTTGTTTGCTCATTTTTTCTGTCTTGTTCTTAAATTCATTCCACTTTATACCAAGTCTTTTCCTCAGGCAATTGTTTTCAAAAGAGTCTTAATTTCTTTTCTGTTTCTTTAGTTGATTTCCAGCTTTCGCTTGCATAAATGAGGGTGGATATTACATTTGAAGTTAATAATCTTAACTTGGTTTTTGTGCTTATAGCTTTTGAATTCCATATGTTCTCAAGATTCTGTAGAATATGTACAGGTTTTAAATTTTATATCCGACTAACGGAAAGAGGCTGCAGCAAATTATCTTTGGGTTCAGGTATCTGGGACAATTATCTTTGGCTTCAGGTGTCTGGGACAATTATCTTTGGCTTCGGGTGTCTGGGACATTATCTTTGACTTCGGATATCTGGGGCATTATCTTTGACTTCAGGTGTCTGGGACAAAATATCTTTGACTTCAGGTGTCTGGAACAAATTAATACTGGCTTCATGTGTCTGGGACAAATTAATACTGGCTTCATGTGTCTGGGACAAATTAATACTGGCTTCATGTGTCTGGGACAAATTATCTTTGGCTTTGGGTGTCTGGAACAAATTAATACCAGCTTCATGTGTCTGGGACAAATTATCTTTGGCTTCAGGTGTCTGGAACAAATTAATACCAGCTTCATTTGTCTGGGACAAATTAATACTGGCTTCAGATGTCTGGAACAAATTAATACCAGCTTCATGTGTCTGGGACAAATTAATACTGGCTTCATGTGTCTGGGACAAATTAATACTGGCTTCATGTGTCTGGGACAAATTATCTTTGGCTTCAGGTGTCTGGAACAAATTAATACTGGCTTCATGTGTCTGGGACAAATTAATACTGGCTTCATGTGTCTGGGACAAATTATCATTGGTTTCAGGGGGTCTGGGACAAATTATCTTTGGCTTCAGGTGTCTGGGACAAAATAATCATCAGTTTCAGAGGTCTGAGACAAATTATCATTGGTTTGAGGAGTCTGGGACAAATTATCATTGGTTTCAGAGGTCTGAGACAAATTATTATTGGTTTCAGAGGTCTGAGACAAATTAACATTGGTTTCAGAGGTCTGGGAAAAATTAATGATTGGTTTGAGGAGTCTGGGACAAATTAATCATTGGTTTCAAAGGTTGAGACAAATTATCATTAGTTTCAGGGGTCTGAGACAAATTATTATTGGTTTCAGAGGTCTGGGACAAATTAATCATTGGTTTCAGAAGTCTGGGATACATTAATAATTGGTTTCAGAGATCTGGGACAAAATATCATTTTTCAGGGGTCAGGGACAAATTAATACTGCCTTCATGAGTCTGGGACAAATTAATACCAGCTTCTGGGGTTTGAGACAAATTAATACTGGCTTCAGGGGTTTGAGACAAATTAATACTGGCTTCAGGGGTTTGAGACAAATTAATACTGGCTTCAGGGGTTTGAGACAAATTAATACTGGCTTCAGGAGTTTGAGACAAATTATCATTTGTTTCAGGGGTCTGGGGCAAATTATCAAACTTTAGGGGTCTGGGACAAATTATCACTGGTTTTAGGGGGCTGGAACAAATTATCATTGGATTCAGGGGGTCTGGGACAAATTAGCATTGGATTCAGGGGGTCTGGGACAAATTATCATGGGCTTTAAAGGTCCGGGACAAATTAGCATGGGCTTTAAGGGTCCTGAACACATTTTCATTAGGTTCAGGAGTCCAGGAAAAATTATCACTGGCTTCAAGGGTCCGGAACAAATTATCACAGACTGTGGGAGTCCACTGCTTATCCTGCATACGATCCTCTTCCCGCTTACCTTTCCAGCAGACACTTGCTGCTGTCGTGCTCCAGCAGCAAAAACTGGTACACAACACACTTATGTTAGGATAAACTGCTTTGGGAAATGATGAACATCAATCTGTAGGGTGAAGTAACCAAGTTATCAAGTGCACCCAGATGCCAGCACCTTATGAAAAAAAAAAAAAAAAGAAAAAATACATTCACAAAGAAACCACTTCCTTACCCTACCTCTCCCCTGATGCTCCTAGTAACAAGCTCAGCAAGTTAACAGGGTTAACTCAAAAGTTCTCAAAGTGGTGGAATCTGTTCAGGTCTCCTACAGGTCTTGAGTCTAGCTATGGTGGAATTTGTTCTGGTCTCCTACAGGTCTTGAATCTAGCTATGGTAGAATCTGTTCAGGTCTCCTATGGTAGAATCTGTTCAGGTCTCCTACAGGTTTTGAATCTAGCTATGGTAGAATCTGTTCAGGTCTCCTATGGTAGAATCTGTTCTGGTCTCCTACATGTTTTGAATCTAGCTATGGTAGAATCTGTTCAGGTCTCCTATGGTAGAATCTGTTCAGGTCTCCTACAGGTTTTGAATCTAGCTATGGTAGAATCTGTTCAGGTCTCCTACATGTTTTGAATCTAGCTATGGTAGAATCTGTTTAGGTCTCCTACGGGTCTTGAATCTAGCTATGGTAGAATCTGTTCAGCTCTCCTACAGCTCCTTGAGTCTAGCTATGGTGGAATCTGTTCAGCTCTCCTACAGCTCCTTGAGTCTAGCTATGGTAGAATCTGTTCAGCTCTCCTACAGCTCCTTGAATCTAGCTATGGTAGAATCTGTTCAGCTCTCCTACAGCTCCTTGAGTCTAGCTATGGTAGAATCTGTTCAGCTCTCCTACAGCTCCTTGAGTCTAGCTATGGTGGAATCTGTTCCGTTCTTCTACAGGTCTTGAATTATGATATGATCTATGATAATTCACTCCCAATTCAACATGATGATTTGCACTCCATCATCTTCACCGTGTCGGCCGCCAAGGACATCTTGCTCAAAATTTTAGGCAGATACAAAAATAAACAAATATTAAACCAGAAAAAAAGTAAACCATGAAACCAACCCATAAAAGGGAAAGCCGAGACCATAAACTTGATGTTTATTTGTTTCATACATCAAGTAAAATAAGCAAAACAACAAAAATAAGAACAAATTATTATCATTCCCCATAGCAGGACCGGTGCCTGCATCCACAAACAGATACAACATGCCTCAAATCAACAATGTTTCACAATGCTCTGTAGCAATAATGTATTACACTACACATACTGATCTGCATCTTCATAGTAGTAATATTACACTGTACATACTGATCTGCACAATGCTGAAAGCAACCACTTCACATTTCGCTGAATCTGATTAGATCAAAAATTAAGAATATAAAGAATTTTATTCATGAAAATGAAACAAAATTTCTTCCCCTCTGAAAACACTTAATACAGAAATAACAAGATGTTTGCCGTGTTTATATGGCAGTACTTATTTTGCTATGTCAGTACATGGTACTATTATGATATGAAAATACAGCAGCATCATTTTTGTGAATTTATATGCGATGTCTTATGGTACAGTATAATATATACATACTTCTATAACATAAGACAACCAAAATCATAATCTCAGACTAACTGTTAACTATCAAAACAAATAAACAGAACCTATACTTGTATTATTAACCAATATAAAGTCCACTCCATTCTTACATGACACACAAGAAGATAGGGATATATTGCTATGCCAAACCTTCAAACTCTGATTCCTTTGTTTTGTTTTTTTTTGGGTGGGTGGGGGGGGGGGTGTTCATACTTTTCCATTCCAGCTCTTTCATAAATGGTGCAGGCCCAAGTTCCACATCAAAATGGCTATTTTTAAAGTCCGGAACCCTGCATGCCACTCAAATTCTGGGACACCTAAATATACTTGTACTCTTATGTCAACGAAATGATGACAAAGTTAACTAATATATTCTCGTATCGGCTAATATACATTTTAAATCAACCAAAACGTGACAAAAGCAAAAATCGGAGAACACAGAAAGATACATTTTGATACAAGAAAACTGATAGACCAGCAAACAAGAAATGAATTCTCAGCAGTACTTAAGAACCGCTTCAGTGTCCTACAAGACGAAGCAGAAATGTCCATATTAGAGTTCAATAAAACACTACAGGAAACAGCAAAAGAGGTGCTGGGATATCGGAAAAGGAGAAAAGAGGAATGGATAAGCGAGACCACATGGGAAAAGATAGAGCAAAGAAAAGAAATCAAGAAAAAATTACTGAACACCAAATCACAACGGCTTAAAGAACGAGTTTTAAGTAATTATGCACAAAAAGACAAAGAAGTGAAGGAATCATGCCATCAAGATAAACGTCAATATTATGACAACTTAGCAGAAACAGCAGAGAAAGCAGCATATACAAATGACATGAAAACCATATATAAAATCACAAAGCAGATGACAGGTAACTTCAACACAAGATGTGAAAGTGCAGTAAGAACACAAAATGGACAACTGGTCAGTGGAAAAAGAGAAAAAATTGAAAGATGGAGGGAACACTTTAACACCCTACTAAACAGAACACAAGCAGCAACAAACAATAGACATACCTGAAGCAAAAACGGAACTAAACATCAATACAGGACCAATAACAATAAATGAAGTAAAGGAGGCGATAAAGAAGCTAAAATCAGACAGGGCACCAGATGAAGATGAAGTGACTGCTGAGATGTTGAAAGCAGAAGAAACAGAAACACCAAAACAACTTTGCCGGATATTACAACACATTTGGGATCTAGAAAAAGCCCCAGAGGAGTGGAAAACTGGGCTTATATAGTAAAACTACCAAAGAAGGGTGACCTCAGAGATTGCGGGAACTGGAGAGGCATTACCCTACTGCCACTCACCAGTAAAGTATTTTACAGAATAATCATCAACAGAATTGTACCAACACTTGAGGAAAAACATTGGAAAGAGCAGGCAGGATTTAGGAAAGGAAGATCATGCATAGACCACATATTTGTACTTAGACAAATATTAGAGCAGGCAAATGAGTGGCATAGCACAACATATGCATTATTCATAGATTTTGAGAAAGCCTTTGACAGTGTCAACAGAGATGCACTGTGGAAAATCCTAAGATGGCATGGCCTCCCCCATAAAATAGTTAATGTAATCAAAGCCCTATACGAGGGTTTTCAGTGCAAAGTTATCTGTGGAGAACATACCTCCAGCAGCTTTAGGGTACAAACAGGAGTGAAACAGGGATGTGTACTATCACCAACATTATTTATCTTGGCAGTAGACTGGTTAATGAAGGAGGCAACATCAGACAAACGCAGAGGATTACAATGGACCCTTGACACAGTGCTGGAGGACCTTGACTTTGCGGACGACATTTGTCTATTATCAAGCAGTCACAAAGATATGCAAGATAAAATAAACAAGCTAACTCAGAATGCAAACAACATAGGACTAAAGATCAATGTAGGAAAGACAAAGTTAATGAAACGAAATGTGAACAACAGAAATGTACTCAGAGTAGATAACAAGTTAGTGGAGGAGGTCAACGAATTTGTATACCTTGGCAGCAGAGTAGTAGAAAATGGAGACAGCACAGAGGACATCAACAGCAGACTTACTAGAGCAAACCAGGCTTTTGCAATGCTGCAGACTATATGGAAATCAAAAAAACTAAGCATAAATATGAAAATCAGGACATTTAAGAGTAATGTTCTAAGTGTACTACTCTATGGAAGTGAATGCTGGAAAATCACCAAAACCATAGAAAACAAGTTGAATTCTTTCTAGACTAAATGTTTACGAAGAATTAGAAAAATATTTTGGCCAAACACCATAAGAAATAACATCTTATTAGCAGAAATGCAGATGAAACCACTGACAACAATTATTGAGGAAAGACGCTGGCGATGGTTGGGACATGTGCTCCGAATGACTGACAACTCACTACCAAAAATAGCACTAAGATGGACACCACAGGGGAAAAGAAGTAAGGGTAGACCAAAAGAGACATGGAGAAGAACAACAGAAAGGATGTTGAGCAATAGAGGGCTCACCTGGGCAAGAGCAGAAAAAAAGGCGAAGGACAGGCATTTGTGGAAAACCCTTGCGGAAGCCCCATGTGCCCTGGGCACTTAAGGTTCAGAGAGAGAGAGAGAGAAAACGTGACAAAGTTAACCAATGTACCAGTACTCTTGTATCAACCAAGCAGTGAAATGTTTACTGCAGTGAGTGAATGGCGGTGAAATGTTTACCACAATGTTGCCATACAAAGTTCTGTCCCACAAACATGGAACTTTGAGGAATCCACAACAGCTGAAAGAAAATCCCTGCATTCCTTTCCTCTTCTTTATATACTAAAAACAAATCAATGAGTTATATGCATTTTTCAACAAAAAATGCAAAAGAGTTGACAATATAAACAGAAGCCGGAGAGTTAACTGTGTTTTCACAAAATATATGTTAAACATACTAGCAAATCACATGAGTTACAATGAAATTAATTTAACTGAAGCAACAGAAAACAAACACCACTTAATAGGTTAACAGATTCAGCTCTATGATATCATAACGAATCAAATCGGTAAACTCATAACCGAGGGCAAAATGCATGTTATATGAAACACAGTATAACAATACATTACACATATAGCAAGTTTTCTCTGCATGTCAGATGTGCGCATAAATGTAGCTGAGCACTTATTTACAGTCTTTCACAAATTGTGCTTGGCTTGCAGTAATGGTCATTGAGACCCAGAGCATCGATATATTAAAATGTAGGCAATGAATGGAAGGTATATCCTGGAATATTACCAGCAACAACAGACAATTAAAAAAAAACATTACAAGTAATGCCAGACAAAAAGCAAGAACACCAGTAAGACAAAGACAAATATTACTTGTAACAACAGACAAAACAAACATTACCAAAAAAAAAAAAAAAAATAATATTAACAATAACATCAAACAAGATGATATGAGCAGATAATAGACAAAAAAATAAGCTTTACAAGTAACAGTAGTAATATGGAAAAACTACAGTACTAGTAACAACAGACAAAAACAAATGTTATATATAACAACATCAGACACAAACAAATGTTACCAGTAAAAGAGGACACAATAACAATCTTTGATATTATGTTTGAGCACAAAATTGAACTCTTCTTGCTGGTCATGACAGAACAAATTTTATAAACTCATACCACAGCTAAGATGTCAGTGCTGACTCCTACCACAGCTAAAAGAAGTGGTCATTGCTGACTCCTACCACAATTAAGGTGTCAGTGCTAATTCCTACCACAGCTAAGATGTCAGTGCTGACTCCTAACACAGCTAAAAGAAGTGGTCAGTGCTGACTCCTACCACAATTAAGGTGTCAGTGCTAATTCCTACCACAGCTAAGATGTCAGTGCTGACTCCTACCACATCTAAGATGTCAGTGCTGACTCCTATCACAGCTAAGATGTTAGTGCTGACTCTTACCATAGTTAATGAGTCAGTGCTGACTCCTACCACAGCTAAGGTGTCAGTGCTGATGCCTACCACAGCTAAGGTGTCAGTGGTGACTCTTACCACAGCTAAGATGTCAGTGCTGACTCCTACTATAGCCAAGATAGAAATTCTGACTCCTAGCACAGCCAAGATGACAATACTGGTCACAATATAGCAAAGGCATCAGTGATGACTCCCATCACAGCCACAGAACTAGCCCCAACTTCTATGGACACAGCTAAAAGAAGTGGTCAGTGCTGACTCCTACCACAATTAAGGTGTCAGTGCTAATTCCTACCACAGCTAAGATGTCAGTGCTGACTCCTACCACAGCTAAGATGTCAGTGCTGACTCCTATCACAGCTAAGATGTTAGTGCTGACTCTTACCATAGTTAATGAGTCAGTGCTGACTCCTACCACAGCTAAGGTGTCAGTGCTGATGCCTACCACAGCTAAGGTGTCAGTGGTGACTCTTACCACAGCTAAGATGGTATATCACATACTGTATGATCTGTCCTGAACAATCTATTATCAAGCAGGCTGAGCTAAGATATCTGGCACATACCACTATGATATATCATCACATATACATATATAAGTATATATAACACATTAAGCATATAACACATTAAGCATCATTTTGCATTATCCGTATGACTGAAAATCCTTGCATCCATAAAATGGCATCAAGCATTGCAGGATAAACATTCATTGAATAAAAGCAAGTGCTTTCTCCATAAATTAATCATTAAAAATATTGGAATGTTACATCCGACCACAGGCAAAAGACGAATGGGTAGATTTCAACATAAGAATCAAATAAGCATTACATCTTAGTACAGCATGTGCATAACAGCATATATGACATTATAATACACCATTTCCCATCTGCCCTTTTGCCTACACTCCATAAAACCAGAAATACAATTAATGATTAAAAATAATAACAAAATAATAATAATAATAATATAGTCATGAAATGGGAGTGTTCAATAGCAGGGAACAATATTCCATCATAATGCTTTGTGGAGAATTAAGGATTTTGAACAAAACAAAACAAGATCAAAATGGCACTGCCAACAAACAAACATATTTCCACATATTTATTGAAATATATTAATTAAGATATGATAATCAGAAGATTTCTTGGGAGGATTAAATTATTACAATCACACAGTAATCACATGAAAGATGTGGCTGCATCCACACAAAGCTGAGGTGGAAGACAGCAAATGGAAGTGGGGGGGGGGGAGATCACTCTTGGCACTGCTAACAGCACACACAGAACTGCAGCATAGAGAAGTCTAACCCCCCCCTCCGTTTATTCACGGAATTTTCTAACTTATGACCTCCCTCCTCTGTCTCTGCTCCGGGCTTTCTCTCTCTTTTCCTGTTTGATACACCCCCCTTTTTTTGCATTAAAATTTTCTCTCGATCCCTCTCACCTCCATTATTACAGAGAAACACTGACATTTTACTCACGAACGCCAAAAATTTGCTGCGACTCCCTGGAAGTCATCGTCCGATTCCCGCTGAGAAACCCTGCCCATCTGAATCTTCTGCGAAGATGTTACTGACCCTCCCGGAAACTGCAGCTTCCTTGGCACCCACTTACAGGATGGAAGGTATATGCAGGAAACTCTCTACCATAGAGAGCGGAACAACAACACAACTTCAGATCATCAGAGGAAGTACCCCCCCTCAGACAAGTGTTTCGGCCCTTTAAAGGTATGTGTTAAGAGTAGTGGCACAGGGCCTGGGAGCCTGTGAAGTCACCACTTCAAGCATGTGAGTGGAAACAGGTTGTGCCGGGGCAGCAATGGAATGGCTAGCTGCTCATGATGTGGTTAATGGTGTCTCTGTGACAGATTCACAGTGTAAGTGTGATTCGTAAGATTGATAAGAAATTGCTCTGAAAAGAATGACTTCATCTGTTAAGCCAGTCAATTGTGACAAACCTAACGTGGCTTTACTGTCCAGGACCTACGGGAGTACATGGCAGTGATGTGGCAGACGGACTTGCTGGACAGGCTAAAATAAATGGCAGACTGACAAGGGGGACATTGCTAAAACTGTACTGGACAGATTGTGGAGAAAATGAAGAGTGGGAATGGAAGAACAATGTAGATCTGAAGAGATTGCTGGAGCTAGGACAAACTAAAGGTGCTGGCAGGAAATCCGAACTGTGTGGCAGAAAATGCATCATAAACAACCAACATTTGACAGGAACTATTAGCAAACATACTTTTAAATGAATGCTGCGGCTTGCGGCGGAGCATATATGGGGTTGTCCCAAATGCATTGAAGCCGGAGTCTGAATTTACGTCACCTAAAAACTCAGCTTGAGCCGTCATCTGTTCAAGTCTGATCCTGTGACCCCAGTAAACTAGCAAGTGCTAGAAAAAGGCTAAAACAAAATTTGACAAAGAGTCCCATTAGCAAAAATTCTCAAGTAGATTAGTTAAGTAGTGATAACTCTGAACATTTCAAATTTCCTCCTTTTAAGCAGCGGGGATGAGACAATGACATTTCCAAGTTATGGATGTTAACTTTATTACTGATGTTTGTCTGAAGATCTTAAATTAACACACAAAAAAAAAGATTATATATATTTTCAATTTATGCAATGAATTGTTTCTTAATATTTATATCAGGAAGAAAAAAAGGGATCAAATGGATAAAAGTAATATTTTAAAACACTTTTCTTTGTACTTCACACATATAACACAAAAAGTATAGTTTCTAACCAAGTTTGGAGAATTAATCATCATTTGCATGAAACTAAATTAGCAGTCTCTGATATTAAAACATGCAGCTGTACTTTACAGTGGGAAAATGAGGACAACAGAAAAATACATACCAAACTGGTGGGGGAATGTATGATATCCATCCACC
Organism: Achatina immaculata; assembly: GCA_009760885.1. Lineage (NCBI taxonomy): Eukaryota > Metazoa > Mollusca > Gastropoda > Stylommatophora > Achatinidae > Lissachatina > Lissachatina immaculata. The sequence continues at coordinate 64,143,492 of CM019702.1, forward strand.
ACAAAGGAGAAGGCATAGTAGTACCAGAACTGAGAGAGATTTAAGACTACATGAAAAGGTTATACTGTTTTTGAGCATAAAGATAGATGGCATACCCTACTGTTTTTCCAAACCAGGGTCTAGGAAGGGCCATATCAGGACCAAGCAGCAAGAATAGATTACTGCGAGTATTTCAGGACTTCTAATTTAATATCAAAGGGAGAAAATTATCAATGATTTCAGGACTCCACGATCTGCAAAAGCTTGAGAACTACTGGTATACTGTATCTATCACTTGCCTCTTCTCACACCACAGGAACAACCTAGTAAGATATGCCCAGTGCAACACTATTTCCTCTCCAATACACCTAACCTATAGATCACCAATTCTGTTTTCATCCACCATGGGGCACCTTTAAAATGGAAAAAGTCCTCTGGGTATGCCATTAAAACAAGAGAAGCCATCTTGGCCCTAAAGCTATGCACCAGCTGCACCACCTTCTCATGGGCTTGGACACACCAACAGACTTACTGGACACAATGCAAATGACCCGTAGCATGCTAATAACAGTTTTAATACAAACTAGAGTAGCAAACAGCTACAGTGTTTCTCGTGAAGGGTGAAGCACAGCATCTTAGAGAATCTGTGAGATGTCTTTTAGGACATACATAAAATGCGCCTCATGTCTTGTTTTAACAAGCAACACAAGACAGCTCATCCTCCAGAGATGCCTGCTACACAACCGACTCAAAGGAGGTACCTAGTTAGACCTCAGTTCCCTACACAAGACGCTATACAGCGATGCTGAAAAAAAAAAAAAAAACAGAGATAACTTTTGCATTTGTGAGAGAGAGACAGATACTGATGTCTGATTAAAGGATGATGGGGAAAATATTACGAATCTCGATGTCGTATTTTGATTTCCAATTTAAAACAAATTTCAAAACAACAAAAAAGGGAACATGGCTCTGGAGGTAACCCAGAGCCTTGTCAGCAAAGTTTTCTGTACTCAAGCACAGACTAGGACCTACTGTTCCTTTATCAGGGTGGAAACTTTCTCTGATATCCTGACTAGTACAATCACACAAATGGTAAACAAATATGGACTTATCCATCTGCAAGAATGTTACTCTGACAGTACAAACATCATTCATTCATATCAGTATATTAAGGAAAAACTGATTTTCACATTAAAACATCTAATCTTCTAGTGGTCAAATAAGCAACAAAACAACAATGGCTATAGAAAGCACTGTTTGTCTGTACTGGTCCAATACATTACAAAAACAATGAACACCAATGAACTTCTTGTTTCTTCAACAAATGGTCATAAAGTTACAATACAAAACTCTGCTGACACTGAAGAGTTTTAAAGCAAAACATCATCTTCAAACCTCCAGGAATAGATTTTAATGTAACAAATCCTGGCATGAAGAAAATATATCTTTTTTTCATATTCTGGAAAATCTGCAGATTCTAATTACAAGTGAGCTTTGTTCTAAGAACAGTGGCAAGAATGTAACACTTATTACATTTGGATATCTTTAACTTTTGGATCAATGCTTATAATTTTTGTTAAAAAAAAAATTAAAAAACCATCATTCGTGGAACCCACACAATTCTTTCATGTGAATTGTTTTCAGGTTTGATACATCTCCCCCATGTGCCTCTAAGGCATGAGAGGATTACCTTTACCTTTTCTTACATCTTACTGAACAATCAAATCAACTTTGTAGGGTATTTCTGTCTTTAAACACCAAAGACATGCCCCACTGTGACAAAATGAAGGTTTCAAATATTCATAAAAAGTAAGAAGCCACAAAGTTTGGTTTGTTGACAGAACATGGGTTGAAAATACTAGTCATATGTGTGTGTGTGTGTGTGCGCGCACACACACCTGAGAGGATGGTCACTTAACAGATGGTAAGCTGTTCTTGTTTCATATATTCTCATTCTGAATCCTACTGCTCTGTTCTTGTTCCATATATTCTAATTCTAATGCTAATGTTCTGTTCTTGTTCCATATATTTTCACTGTGAATGCTATTGTTTTGTTCTTGATTCATATATTTTTGTTCTGTTCTCATTCTGAATGTTACTGTTCTGTTCTTGTTTCACATATTTTTGTTCTGCTCTCATTCTGAATGCTATTGTTCTGTTCTCTTTCTGACTGCTTTGCTCTTCTGCTCAGTGATGATGATGATGACAGTGATGGTGGCAATGATGATGATGATGATGATGACAGTGATGGTGGCAGTGATGATGATGATGACAGTGATGGTGGCAGTGATGATGATGATGACAGTGATGGTGGCAGTGATGATGATGATGACAGTGATGGTGGCAGTGATGATGGTGATGATGATGATGATGATGATGATGACAGTGATGGCAGCAGTGATGATGATGATGACAGTGATGGTGGCAGTGATGATGATGATGACAGTGATGGTGGCAATGATGATGACGATGACAGTGATGGTGGCAATGATGATGATGATGATGACAGTGATGGTGGCAATGATGATGACAGTGATGATGATGATGACAATGATGATGACTGCAGCCTGTCATGACTTTCCCAAAGCATATACAAAGGCCATCCCTATGAGATGCCATTCTGGGCTTCTTGATACACTCCAAGTACAAACAAGGACCAGATGGATCCATTACAATGTTCTTACAGCCTATTTCAAGAAGCAAGATCCCAACAGGCTGCTCTAGATTAAAGCATAAAACTCCAACTAATTTCCTACACTTGAGTATGATGCAGTGGAAGTGATTAGGTTAAAAACTGGACCACAAATAAACACAGCATAAGGTAACAGCCACAGGGAGTCGATATTCACAGTCAATAAGTGCTGAACTATGGCAACGTGGTGCAGTAAACTATTTGTGGCAATGCTTTATAAACCATACTGTGACTCTACTATGGCAAACCACACTGCAGCAAGTTACTATAGCAATCAACTGAAATCTGAATCTTTCACATTCATATACAGAGAAAATAATAACAATTAATTTAGTTCAGAACAGAAGATGATTAGAAAAAGAAAAATGTCGGAACAAATTTTGGGGTCGACAATCAGTAATATCCAAGAAGTATGACACATAAAACACAGATGTATCTTCTGATTTATACTTTCTTCTAGCCCTGTGTCATGCTACTGAAGCATATAAAGGATCTTGTGTTAGTGTCTATATTCTTACTGACTTCTCAGCACAGAGGAAAATGATGAGTCATATCATGCCTGGCCATCTTTCCTTCAGCATCTCTAGGAGGAGACAGGTACTCAATTCTACATCCAGGCACACTAAGGAGACTCAAGTGGGAAGGCGAATCATCAGACCTTAGTAATGAAAGACCGAACTAACCACTGCATCACTCAAACACCTTTTCTCATTAATTTGCAACCTGCAGTCTAAATACTAAAACATAAAATTCAGTGCTGAAACTTTGATCTTTCTTATTCTGATCTTGAAGAGTTAAACTCTCTTTTGTTCACTTAGCCATGAAATGTTATATGAAAATCTTTTTTCTACTGCCAGGATGGTGAGATCTGCTTGGAATAAAAAGCAAGCCTTATGCCAGTTATTTCTGCCTTGTCAACAGAATGGTGCTTCTATCAGACTACAAAGAGATAAAAGAAACATGGACAGATGATGGTGCTTCTATCAGACTACAAAGAGATAAAAGAAACATGGACAGATGATGGTGTTTCTATCAGACTACAAAGAGATAAAAGAAACATGGACAGATGATGGTGCTTCTATCAGACTACAAAGAGATATAAGAAACATGGACAGATGATGGTGCTTCTATCAGACTACGGAGAGGTAAAAGAAACATGGACAGATGAAAAGAACACTTAGCTGTTTTTCCTTCCCTATTTTCTAGGAGCCAGCTACCTATTTCCTCAGCTGATTAGGGCAGTTCTGGGTGGATTTAAACCACCTGGTTCTATATACAAGCCATGAAAAATGAGTGCACGAACTTAGTTACAAATATTATCATGCAAATTAGCTAAGTAGTATTCTATTTATGTAAACAAATTGATCTCTGCAAAAAGAACCACACATTTCAGACTTCCATGGCTCTAAAACAATGCAAACAAGAACACACACACACAAAAAAGTTTTAAGTCCATGTCAGTGCTAAAAATAGAGTTCCTTTACGAATACTGTTAACATCTGCCAGAATGCTTGCTCAGACGATTCTTTTCATTTTTAAGCTGATGGATCCTGGCCATTCGTGGATTTTGCTGAAAATCATTTTGCCCAGCAACTTATGATGGCTGATACCACAAACGTTTGATCACCATAACTAGCACATAATTAATAACAAATTTTCTTTCTGTGGGATCCAGTCTCTTCACACTTGCATCATTGGTTTTCTATTTTGGTCCTCAACACTTCTTCAAACGCTACAACACCCATAAGTCACCACTCATAATACATTTACATAATATAAGTAAACATGACACTGATCGTCCAAGTTAAAAAAAAACAAACTTATCGCTGGGTACGTAACAATGGCATATCGTTGGGTCTATTACTAGTTAAGTAAAGGTTCTGTCCGTTTTTGTGTCTTTACTGTCAACATTATCAAATGGAAAATTATTGTGAAGAATGAGAAACACACAACTGACGCAATCTTAACATCTTACATCCTTCCTGTGCTATCAAACATCACACAGGGCTCACATGGTAGTTCACTAGTTTTCCTGTTTTCAGCACGTTTTTTTTTCAACCTCATCAAGGGATTTATGTCTACTAATTTGGCCTCTCTTAACAATGTCCTCTTTAGAGCTTCATGTCTTCAACCTCTTTTTCTTTGGCCTGTGTGTCCCACTTGATAGCTTGTTTTGGGATTCTCTGATTGTTTCTTCTCATCATGTGACTGACATATGTCCATCTCCTTTTCCTGATCACCCATGAGAATGGTTGTTGTTCAATCATCTGCCTTATCTCTGCGTTGTTCTTGAATTCATTCCACTTTATATTGAGTATTTTCCTTAGGCATTTGTTTCCAAAAAAGTTAATTTGTTGTCTTTTTCTTTAGTTGTCTTCCAGCTTTCACATGCTTCTCCTTCTTTAATAATTCTCAACAACTTGTATACTTCTGAAGTAACTTGTGATCAGCTGGAGCTGGTGTACCTTCCAATATAGCTCCTCTTGAACTGGTATAGGTGTTGGTCATATCTGTCTTCTCAGCACCTAGTATGTTGGTCATTCCTGCAGACTATGTGGTCCCACTATTTTACCAGTGTCAAATGTGCACTTGTCATTAAGGGCCAATCTTGAGTTTGCTGAAAAGTGAAAAGGTGGTACCTCAGCTGCTGTGACCAGCATGCAGCTGAAAAATGATTACTTGCTCTTCTCTGCCCAGCTGGTAGTAAGCATCATTTTTCTGATAGCCAATGTGCTCTTTTGCCCACTTGTTCTTGAATGTTAGTTTTATAACAGATTTAGCTTCCTCATATGTCATGCTTGTATGTGTCTGTGTTAATCTGCCACCTTCTTTTGCTAGGATGTCAGCTGTTTTGACACTGGTACGTTGCAAAGGGATGGAATTCACTGTATTACCACTTTTGAAAAACAGCAGAGTTAAAGCAACACAACAGAATATTCTGTATCAATTATCACAAGACTGGCATGCTTATTTTTATGTCAGGCTGTTAATACTGCTCTTCACTGTCAAATTTAACAGTTAAAAATCACATTTTCATTTCTTTTGCTGTCAATATTTTTTATAGCAGAACCCTGCAATTTAACAAATGAGTTAATAACAAATCTAATCCAACCTCTTTTTTGCTGGCATATACGGAATAACAGTATTCACCTTTGGATGATGAGCAATCTAAAAATTTTCATACAGGAAACAGTGTCTTATGGTTTGTCAAAGAAATCTGACAAAGAACAAAATACAGTTAATGAATAAAGATTAAATAATGATTAACGACTTTTTTTCTATCTAATTTCCAGCCTAAAATAACTGTCCCAAACTACTGCATTTTCTACATTCCACAAACTAATAACCTACATTCCAATTACTTATAGCAAGGGAAAAAAAGCACCATGATTAATCAATTCATCAGAATCTAATTTCTAACAATAAGCTAAAACCCACACATAACATTCAGACTACTCACATTTATTTTTAACCTAAGTAAACATTCATATACCCCCCCCCTCAATCTGTCAGACTGTCTGAAACTTCTTTCACACAAAAAAGACTTAGCCACATTACTCTATATCTTCCCTTGCATAAAAAAAAAAGAAAAAAAATGACTAATAACAAACTGCTGAACTATTAACCAATGTTCCCTCTAAGCTATGCAGGTGAGTGATTGCTCATGTATTCTTTTGTTCACCCTCACAGATTTTTTCATGTCACTCAGTTCATTTATTTTCATTTACATTTTGCTTTTACATTATTCTGCTCATCAAACATCAGAATACATAAATTATCACAAAAGTGAAATTAATTTTGTACAACCGAGCCATTCATTAGCTCTTCCCGTGCAGCAGGAAGAAATACGGATGTTCCGTTTGGTGCCAGAGTAAAAATGCAGGTCTTGATATATATCGGGGGTATAGTTGGAAAAGTGAATGAAATACAGTATTTCCATGTTATGTGTACTTATTATGCTTCAAAAAAACTAAAAATGTATGAAGATTTCATAAATGCAGAGTTTTTTTTTAGGAAAAAAAGAAGTAATGTGATATTTTTAGACAATAATTGTGTCCTATTTACTATCGGCTAGATCTATGGTACAGTACGTTCCATCTGAGATGCCTAGAACTACCTGTTTACTACCTGTCGAGCTCGTCTTGTGACTGTATGTGCCTGTCTCCCCAAAATAATGTCTGAAATAACCTTCTAACTACTTCTCCAGTCGTCTAATATGTCTAGATCTACTTGGGATACATTCAAGAGCAGTGGTCTGGTCACAGGGGTATCCCTATCTACATCACCAAAAATTTAAAATTCACGATGATCACTTTGATTTTCTCCCTCGTTACTAGGCACTTTTCGGCCATTATGAACAGGGTCACGGGGCATGGGCACTAAATGTTTATAATCTAAATGTTACACCGGACTTTTAATGAAACAAACCATGTAGCGAAATATAGTCACACAGCACCATAGACAAACCGGAAGTGACCATTCTTAGTCAGTAGGCACGGGAAGAGTTAGAGGGCTGAAAAAAGACAAAGAAAAAGTGTCAAATCCTGGCCAAGCTATTTTCAAGGAGCCTTATCCTGGATTTAACAACAAAGATCAATGGAAGTAATTTTTTAAAAAATACGCACATTCAAAAATTATCAAAAAGAAACAATTTTGTTTTCTGAGATGAAGAAAGATCGGTTCTATATACAGTAATATTAATCATTATAAAGCTCTGTAAATTCTAAATTAAACATGTTCACAACACAAAACCTGGATCATTTGAATCGATGAGCATTGATATTTTAAAATACAGAACACATTCCATAAGCTAAAGGTATATTAAAGCCTTGATAAGATAATAATATTAACAATAATAAAAATGTTTCTCAAGATTTTATGCAGTTGAGCTGACTGATTGCACCAAGTATCATTTTTTTTATTTTTGGTAACCAGTTGCAGCAAAATCTGCAACAGAAACACCTGACCTGATTAAAAATGCAAAAAAAATTCAACAAAATTACTGAACTTAGCATGCATTACATCCTTCTCCTTCTGAACATGGCATAGAAGCATCACTTTCAGTGGCATGACTGTTGGGGAGATTTGGAACAATTTATCCTGTGAAAAGCATGAAAATTTTATGTCACATATTCAGAATATGACATTCATTTAGAGCATCAGTAACTCTAAATCCCCATAATAGTCTCTAGTATACAGTTTAGGCTCATGAGTCTTTCTGAGATGCCTGGTCTTCTTCAAAAGCAACGTTATCACGGAACTGCAGGTGTCCATTAGACAAGGCCCGTCCATTGTTTGTCCCTGTGTGACCATTACGGGTCTTTCTACCTGCTGGCTTGGCAGCTTCTGAAGATGAAGACGACCACTTGGAAACATCGGTGCGGCCACGATTTTTTTCAGCAGCAGCTTCTGTCAGTGCCTCTTCGCGATTAAATATTGTCAGTTCTTGCATGTCATCAAGGAGACCTGGAGAGAAATACAAGGATATTCACACATCAGGTTTCCAGGAACTGCATTCCTCCCCCCCCCTCTCTCTCTCTCCTCATCAATGGAGTGCAGAAGCACCTGATACAATAACTTCAAGATGATCATCAACCAACAAACACCAGATACAATAACTCAAAGATGATCACCAACCACCAAAAACCAAATACAATGACTCCAAGATGATCATCAACCAACAAACACCAGATACAATAACTCCAAAGATGATCACCAACCAACAAACACCATATAAAATAACTCCAAAATGACTATCAACCAACAAACACCATTTACAATAACTCCATCAACCAACAAACATCAGATACAATAACTCCAAGATGACCATCACACAACAATCACCACATATTGATCAAAGATGATCAATCAATCAGTCTAAGAATACAATTTTTTTTAAAAATATAGTACATATGCTAATTCGAGTTGATAATGTATGGACACTGGTGGAGCAATTCTTCTGCTCTGAATGGATTCAGTCAAAGCAAAATGACTTTATTCCCAGACTCACATATCTATGTCTGATGTCCAGAAGCTACTAAGACCAATGAAGTTGTTCCGAAGCCCAGTGTTATGAGGAAGGAAGACAATGGCTGGCTGTTGAGGCTTTTCACATGCCTTGAGATATATAGGCCTACAGGACCAAACCATGCAGAATTAGGCTTCTCTGTGGGCGCCATCAAAATGAGGATTCCACACCCAAGTTCTTCACTTCATTTATGGAAGAATGAAACTCACCAACAGCTGTTCTTGCAAATTAAGCATTAATGACCCTAATATAACAGTATCCACCTAAGTCACAGAAGCCTATGAACATCACAAAGAAAATAACCAGCATCAAATCAAATGTTTGACAAAAAGAGACCATTCAGAAGACTATCTTCATGAAAACAGCAACTAGACTTGCCAAACAAAATTTCACTGCCATAAAGTCTGATACCTCTTGGTCAAATATAAAAATCTTGAAAGAATAAAAAAGAATAAACAAAAAACTAAATATAACAAATAATAATAAATATCTGAAACTAAAAATCAGTCAAGGAATTAAGTACTACTGAAGTGTTATCATCATCCTATAAGATCACATGCTCTCTAATTATAGATGAGGAAAGCAATTTCACATCATGAATCACATAATCTGAACCATTATATTTAAGCTACAAACTGAGGAAATCACTTTAAATGAAGTTATACCTGAGCAGAATCAACTACAACCACAACCCAAACTGCAGACACTGTTGCCATAAGGTTTATGCTTCTATTTTACTGCTTAATTTCCCAAAACTTAATGAGCTATTAAATTAAAAATTATTATTAAAATACTTAATATAATATATACATATAATAAACTAGAGTGTCTTAGTGGCAAAGTGGTTAGTGCACTGGTCTCTCATTCTCTCATGGCAAAGGTCAGGGGTTCAAATCCGGCCAGCGGCACCCCAGTCAACCAGCTGTAGAAATAGGTAACCGACTTCTTCTGGAGTTGGGGAAGGAAAGGCGGCCAGGTGTGATACTGACCATATCACCCTCTAGTGTGCTGATAGGTCAAGGAAAATATGGGCACTAACACCATATGTGCCTCTAAGGCACAGCAGGATTACCTTTATCCTCACCTATAATGAACTGTTTAATTAAAAAAGACATTTACTACTTAATTTCCCAAAACTAAATGAACTACTGCTAAAACATCTTCAAAAAGATCCCACAATTCAAAGCTGCTTACACTCCAAAACTGATAAATACGAAAGATGGCCAAGCTCTTCACTGCATCCTCAGCTGCCGCCACAAGCTCTTAACTCCGAGCCATGGGGGGAAACACAACACTGTCAGTAACAATTCTGAACAGGTCATCAAACTGCTCACCTGTAATTTCAAGGTCATAAGTCTGCAAGGGTCTTTCTCCTTCCACTAGGAATAATATAGAACGGGCAGGCCAAAAGAGATGGACAAGTACTGCATATGCAAGTATATCAACAGCATAGTTAATACCTGTGTCACAGATATGAAATAAGTTAATACATGTTTAAATTAATGAAATAAGTTAATACATGTTTAAATTAATGAAATAAGTGAATATTTCCAACAAATGGATGAAGTAAGTTAGCATATGCGGGGGAAAAATGCAACTTGCTAACAGTAACAATAAACAAAATACGTATGTTCAAATTGAAAAAAAGTATGTTGATACCTGTGACATATAATTAAAATAACACGAGATAAATAACTGAAGCAAAAATAAAAAAGGAACAAAGTCAACACCTTTGATAAATAAAAGCAATAATATAACAGATAAATTAAATCAAAACCTGTGACAAATAACTGAAATGCCTGTGACATGAAATAACTGCTGTGACAAATAACTGAAACAACACCTACAACAAAAAAACTAAAATAATTGCTAACACACAAATAGTTTTTGGGTATAAGTATATACATGTGAATGTAATAATGTGAATTCCATGCAAGAAAACACAGATAGCCTGTCTTCAATGGCTAGCAAAATAGGACTTGAAATTAACAAGGACAAAATAAAAATAATGAAAATTCCCATTAATCAAAATGGAAAAATACATATAGAAGGGACAGATATTGAAGAAGTCAATCAATTTGCATACCTTGGCAGCCACATAGACCAGGATGGTGACACTAGAAAGGAAGTTAGGATCAGAATTGCAAAAGCAGCAACGATCTTCAAGAATCTTGAGAACATATGGAATTCAAAAGTTATAAGCACAAAAACCAAGTTAAGACTATTCAATTCAAATGTAATATCCACCCTCATTTATGCATGTGAAAGCTGGAAAACAACTAAAGAAATAGACAACAAATTAGACTCTTTTGAAAACAAAGGATATAAGATAAGATAAGATATCTTTGGCTGCTTGATAGTAGACAGATATCGTCCGCAAAGTCAAGGTCTTCCAGCACTGTGTCAAGGGTCCATTGTAATCCTCTGCGTTTGCCTGATGTTGCCAAGATAAAATATATATCCACAAAATTCACATAAATATTTCCATAAATTCAAATAAATTATATCTTCTTTCATCCCTTTTGATGCATGTTATGGTCTATCAAATGAAGCTCTAAATGCTTTGAAGTTTTCCATTACCTATTCCTAACTAATGCAAGCAAACAGCTTCTACATCCACTGGTGCAGATAAGGCATTCTTCACCTTTTTTTCATAATTAAAGACCACCCAATAGAATGCCCAACATATCTCAATGCCCTCTTAGCCAGACTGTTAAAATCATCATCATCACTTGTTAGATACCACTTTGACCTGAAGGATGTCACCTGCTTGGTTTTACTTCACACACACTGATGGCCAGAAACAACGGATAAGAGAACACATTTTAATCTAATAATAATATTTCCGACCTCAAAATTGGCAACACATTGAGTCCTATACACCTGTCATTTGGTTCCCATATTCCTAAAGGGTCTGGACTCCCCCCTCCCCAGTAACGAACCCCAGTGTAGATCACTTCATGTCACTTTATCTGTGATAAAGAAAGTTAATTTTTGGGATAACAGCAAAAGTTTAATTGGTTGCTTTGTGGGACAAGCCCTTGAAGACCAGAACTTGATTCAATGTACGTGCTGATATTTAGTAACAAAGATCTTTGGTGTTGCCAGAAATAAAAGCATATACTGGCTATATCTGTAACTGTATAACTAGGAAAAAAAAACAAAACAGAAGGAGCAGCTTTATTACTTAACGATTACAAAGTTGTACAACTCCTACTTTTTTCCTAGTTTATACATTTTGGTATCACAGCTTTAATGCAGTGGTTCATGTATAGTTGCATACTTATACACTAATTATCGTGTACTATCTGTAACTGGTCTGTTGGATAAAAATGGACAATTTTTTTTCTGTAGTTCCTATACAGAACTCAGGAGCTTAGCTTCTTGTTGTTTCACTAGGACAGTTGGTGGGTCTAAGTGTGTCATTATTGGTACAGAACTGATTTTTCTTGTGGGATCAACTGTTGTAAAATCAGGGGTAGTCCATCAACACAGGCTCATTTATTACAAGAATTTTAAATCATTAATGTGATATCGGTCACGTGTGCAGTGTACTCTGTGTGCTTAGTTCTGCAGGCAATCAGTTTCTATTTCACTGGCGGTTTTCATACAATATTAATGCCAGGTACTCATTTTTTTTACACTTGGGTCAACTGTTGTGTGACAGAAGGACAGCAACCAAATGCCTTTACATGAGTAGCCAGCTCACTACAAACCGTACTAATCCTATGGTCATGTGGAAGAACTCACTTATAATAGTCTTGTATCTCCACAGCGGAGACACCTGCGTCGTGACAAGCGCAAGAGCAGGAAGATAGCAGAACCACACCAGAAAGAAAGCTCCGAAGTGCATCACAAATGACAAATCATCCCGATCTGTGTGGCCAAATGTCTTTCTCAGTTCGTACAAGAACCAGAACATAACGACCAGCCTGAATGCTAATGTAGCATAGCCTGGCCATGATTGCCACTCGTCCGTGTTAGAAATGATGTTATCAATTTCAACCTGAAAGTGTCAAAACCTGTAATAATGACCAACTTGAAGTATCAACTATTTTTTTTTATTAGTTTCTTCTTAATAATCTTTTAACTGTTCAATGTTATAACATGATATTTACAAAAAAGAAATTATTTTCTAGTCTACAATCAAGAATTCCCTATTTGTTCTTCACAAGATGTTTTTACTGCTGTACTGCCAACTTCAGTTCTATGTAACCAATGCTACGGTGAATATTCTGATCAACAGGATGGGAGTGAACTGCTGTGACTTCCATGAGTCCCTTGAAAAAACATATTAAGCATGCTTCTTGACACGCTCCACTACTGGGAACATGATCCTCTCTACCCCACCGAACAACAGGAAGCAATAAAACAGCTTCTTCTTTCTGGGCAATATTTACACGCATGTCAGGGATAGGCTGTTGACTGAATATGGTTTTACCAACCCTGATAACTGTAACGTCTTTGGTCATCTTTCCCTTCTTCTTATCAAGCTATGCAAGTTTTACTTTAAGAAAAATATTTATGTCTCCTACGTGAGTCCAGCAGACAGCCAGTGGGTAAAGTCTCTAAATATGGATATGAAAATAGCGTGTGGTACAATTTTACAAAAAAAAAGATAGAAAGAGTGAGGAAAGTGGGCAGAAACAAGAATGGCAGAAAGCAAGATGAGTACATATAAAAACAACAAATGGATAAAAACAAAAAATGTATGAAAAATAAAAACTTAGTCTTAGCCTTTTGGCCTCCAAACTTGTAAGAAAGTCTGGCACGAAATGCCATGTGATCCTTGAAAAAGGCTTTTGCTGAAATATTGGATTTGTTGTATGTCCTTCATTTATATGTACTCATCTTGCTTTCTGCCACTCTTGTTTCTGTCCACTTTCCTCACACTTTCAATCTTTTTGTAAAACTGAACCATACACCCATCTATTTTCATTACTGCAACCAGTTTTACCACAGTTGTCATTTCTTTCATGTCTAAATATGGATATTAGCTGTGAAAATAATCACTAAAAGACTACTACAATCAGTACAAGTCCTACTCCTTTTGGGGAAGTTTCTTGGCAACAAATGCTTGGAAATGATCTCTGAACAAGTGCATGTTGAATTTGGTCAGAGGAACCATTCCAGATGGCACTTAATAGTGTCATTAAATTATTTAATAATGAAAATAATACAGCGCTACAGTATTAAAACGTATTATTTGTAGCTACAGTAGCTTGACTTGCAAAGACACAGCATGTTAACTAAGTCACGGTGAATAGGGAAAATTAGGAAAAGCGAGCACTAATATAAAGTTCTGGTCAGGCAATAATGAAGACTGGTATCATAAGTTATGTGATAATAAAGTTCTGCCTTTATTTATAATCTTTTCTCTTAACAGAACAATCTTTTTATATCACTTCATGATATGCAACACAGCTGCAAGGTCTTACCAAGTTCCAGACGTACAGAAACACATTGAGCAATGTGTAAGCAGCCCACAAGGAGAATATCACAGATTTCCATTTGAACTGATCCGTCGTGATTCCTAGTCCTTTAGCCAAGAGGATTAGCAACAGCATGAAGACACACTGGGTGGCCAAATCCAGAAGTGTGCCAACTTTCCCAAGCCACTCTACGCCCACTCCATTGTAGGCAAAGATGCTGACATGCAGCAGATTGAGGGTAATGCTCAGCAGCTCCCCACACAGGCAAGCTGTGAAGAGTTTTGTCACAACATGGCGCTGTCCACTGAAAGCATACAGCCACAGCAAGAATATTATCACACACAGAATGAAAGCAATGATGTGAATCTCAAAGACATCATGGAATTCAAAGGAGAACTGGTGCTCAAAGGGATTTAGTCCACTGACAGATGGATTTCCATTGACAAGCCAAATGTCATAATCAATGACAATGCCAGAGTCATCACTTGACTGCCAATCACATTTCTTGTGTAACGTGTCCCGAAAGCATGATACGAAGCTCAGGTACCAAAACCTGAAACACAAAGTAATTTCTCATTAAAAACCACATTACTTTTGTATACTTACCGCTAAAAATAGAATATATTAAATATATATATAAAAACTATACTAATTAATAACTAAAAGTTAAAAACACCACCACACCTTATGGTGTACTTCAAAATTCAAAAGTATATACAAAATAAAGCAGAAGGCAAGAGGTGTCTGGTCACAATGTTTTAACATCTATTTCTCTTTATATAATCATGGTTTCAAATCACTATAAAGTCTGGGGTTTCTATACAAAAAACCCAAAAAAACATGGTTTCAAATCACTGTAAAGTCTGGGGTTTCTATACAAAAAACCCAAAAAAACATGGTTTCAAATCACTGTAAAGTCTGGGGTTTCTATACAAAAAAAAAAACATGGTTTCAAATCACTGTAAAGTCTAGGGTTTCTATACAAAAAAAACATGGTTTCAAATCACTGTAAACTCTGCGGTTTCTATTTGGAGCAAAACTAAAACACCCAGTCTGCATACTCCATGGTGCTGCTCTCTGCATAAGAGGCCTTAATTCCTCACCTTCAGAGCAGTTCTCAGCCTAAGAACATTTTACAGTTTATTTTATGATTACATTAAAGTTCTCCTCTTATGCTTCAGCCATTTTTTTTTCCCTAATATTTCATGCAAATATATTAAATTTTAATCATCTTGGGCAAACAGGATAGTTAAAAGCGAAATGCCCACTCACCTGAAGTTTATGGGTTTGAGATTCATTTCTGGGACATAAGTTTATTCAGCTGTAAAAATAGATAACAGACATACTAAAGACAAGGAAAACAATCTCCAAAGATGGAGCATGTATACATCTGCATGGTGAGGAGACCTAAATGGACTCCATACTAGGTTATCAAAATAAGAATGGGAAAATGGAAATCACATAAAGGTCTGCCACATAATATAAGCATTCCAGGAAGTCCACACTGGATGAATGAGGTTAAAAAAAAAAATTGTTTTGTCATATCTTCCTTTCATGCTTTGGCCTTCAACTGTCATTTTACACTGTCAAATATTTGACTGACAGAAGCCCAACATATGAAAAAAACAAAGAACAGATTAAATGGTATATATAAAGACACTGGGTAAAGCATCCCCAATCCAGTGCGTCACAGGTGGCGGATGGTGAAAGTCCTCCAGATATGGAGGATCCCTGTGAAGAAGGATTTACCCAAATAAGCAGGCGCGGACCAACTGGCGGTAGACTCAGAGAGCGAGGTGGGGTAGCAGGTGGTTCTACTACTCCTATAAAGTGTCTCATGTGCTCAGTGAAGAGAATACCAGGCGGGTAAGAGGCGCCTTAAAACCTCTCGCTCCTGCTGCCTTGCGGGTAGGACAGGGAGTCCAAAGGCTAGTGGAGAGTCCGTACACAAACCGGAAGAAGGCAACGGGAAACCACTGTTGTAGCTCCCAAGAACACTTATGCTTATTCAGAGTAACAGACGTGTCATGAACGACGTTAATGGATGTTCCTCTGGAACAGCCTCGTCCGGTAGGGCCGCTCATGAGCCACAGGTGAGGCCAGATCGTCATCAAGCTCCTGGTGGCAAGACTAACAAGTTCAAAATTGCAACATCGAATGTTAGAACTTTATTCCAGGCTGGAAAATTAGAAAATGTAAAAAGGGAATTGGAAAAGTTGAAGATCAACATATTAGGGATGAGTGAAGTTAGATGAACAGGTGCAGGGAAGATAAACTCTGATAAATATACAATAACATATTCAGGAAGTGAGAAACATGAATGAGGAGTAGGAATAATATTTGATGAACAAATAGCAAGGACAGTTGTAGGATATCTGAATATCTCGGACCGAGTCCTGCTAGCCTAACTCAAAGGACGACCAATAAACATAAATATTATACAAGTGTATGCTCCAACATTGGAAATTTCTGAAGAAGATGTACAGCTATTTTATAATGACATAGAGACAGCCCTAAAACACACAAGTTACTACAGTGATGGGAGATTTTAATGCCAAAGTTGGTAAAAGAAGAACTTCAGACATCGTTGGTGACTATGGACTGGGGGAAAGGAATGAATGAGGCAGTAAATTAATTGACTGGGCAAGAATACACAGCATGGTTGTAGGAAACACCTGGTTTAAACAACATCCCCAAAGACTGGCAACGTGGTGCAGCCCAGACAAAAAGACTTTTAACCAGACAGACTATGTACTAATCAACAAACGATTTCAGAATGCATTACTGACAACAAAAACCATGCCAGGAGCCGACTGCAATAGTAACCAAGACCCACCCTGTGGAAAAATTAGAATAAAGCTAAAGAAAGCATGCAGAAAAGTGAGAAACATCAAACTGAATACAGAACTCCTTAAAAATGACCAAGAACTACGAGAACAATACAAAGTTATTATAACAGATACAATGCAATAGCAAAGATAAATAGTACAGATGAACAATGGGCAATGTTAAGAGATTCCATCCGCCAAACTATTAAGGAGATAATACCACAGAAAAAAGAAGCCCTTTAAATGGATGACAGACGACATCTTAGGACTGATGGACAAGAGGAAGAGTCTTCTTCTTCTTCTTCTTCGATCGCATTGTCTGTTTATATCTGCAGTCCCGTCTCTTGGATAAATTTCACTGTTTTTTGTATTTCATATATGGAACCGTAGTGGAGGAGGAGTAAAAATAACCAAGAAAAATATAGCAAGATAAATAAAGAAATAAGACGCAAATGCAGAGAAGCAAAGGAAGTATGGTTAAATGAAGAGTGCGGACAAATAGAGGAATCTCATAATAAAGACAGCAAAAACATGCACAAATGAATTAGTGAACTCACAGGCAGGAAAACAAAATATAACACAGGGTGTCTGAAATCAAAAGAAGGTAAAATGTTAATGGGAAAAGAAGACATGGTGGACAGAGTACATCGGTGAGCTATATGGAGGAGAAAGACCAGAATTAACACCAGATACTGAAAACTGTGATGGACCACCAATACTTGAAGATGAAATCATAGATGCCATCAAACACATGAACAAAGGAAAAGCAACTGGGCCTGATAATATAACAATAGAAGAAATAGAGGCACTAGAGGAGATAGGAATAAAAATAATAACCAAGTTACTGAATGATATTTACAATAGTGGTTATATGCCCAGTGACTTGCTTAAATCCATGTTTATAGCATTACCAAAGAAACCAGGTGCAAAGGAATGTGATGACCACAGGACTGTAAGCCTCTCATGTCACATAACGAAGCTACTTCTGAGAATCATTATGAGAAGAACAAGGAAAAAGATAAAAATGTAAATAGCAGATGAACAGTTTGGATTTGTTGAAGGAAAGGGAACATACAATGCCATTTATGCTTTACGAACACTAACAGAAAGAGCTTTAGAAGTATAGAAAGATCTCTACTTATGCTTCATTGATTACACCAAGGCATTCGACAAGGTGAAACATAATGAAATTATTAAAATGCTTGAAGACACCAATGTGGACAGCAAAGACCTGAGGATCGTAAAACATCTATACTGGCAGCAAGAAGCAGCAGTTCGAGTTGAAAATAGAACTGGAAAATATCAAAACAAGGGGTGCGACAAGGATGTGTACTGTCTCCAGACCTTTTTTATTTGTACAGCGAGAATATTCTAAGAACATCACAGGACCGGGCATAAAAATTGGAGGATATAATATTAACAACCTTCGGTATGCTGACGTCACAGTACTGATACCTGAGAACCAACAAGACCTGCAAAATCTCTTGGATAAAGTCGCCAAAGAAAGTGAACAGAAACGCCTTACTTTGAACATCAAAAAGACAGAGGCTATGGTTATATCTAAGAAAAAGAATCCACCAACATGCAGTATAAAATTAAATGGAGCTATTCTAAAGCAGGTGCAGAAATTCAAATACCTTGGAGCAGTAATAACTTCAGATGGGAAATGCAGAGCAGAAGTTAGGAACAGAATAGGCCAAGCAAAGAATGCATTTCAGAGAATGAGAAACATATTATCCAAATTTATCCTTATCAATGAATGTTACAAAACGAGTCCTAAAATGCTATATTGAACCTGTCTTGTTATATGGAAGTGAATCATGGACAATAGGCAGGTCTGCACAAAAAATCATTGGAAGCAGCAGAAATGTGGTTTATTATAAGAATGTTGCGAATCCTCTGGACAGCAAAAATAACTAACGAAGAATGTATGAGAAGAGCTGGAGAGACAAAAAAATCTTGTCAAAAAAATAAGAGAGAGACAATGTACTTTCATAGAACATGCAATGAGAAGAGGGGGATTGAAAATATTATAACAACAGGAAAAATAGAAGGAAGAAGATCAAGAGGAAGACCAAGAGAAATGATACTGGACAGTCTGACAGGATGGTGTGAGAGGAGATCACCAACTGAGCTGATGGCCTGTATGAAGGATCGTGTACTCTGGAGAAGCATAATGGCCAACGCCAGTCAGCACTGCACCTGATGATGATGATGATGATATAAAGACAAACAGATAAACACATCCCAAAAGCAAAAATGGAAGAAGAATACAATAAACTCTCAAGAACAACCAAGTGATAATCATTGACTGAGAACAGAATATTGCTGGCTGAGACACCATTTATACCAGAAGCTGAAAATTGGCCTAACAAACCTACATGCCTGTGGCAAAGAGAAACAGACATCACATCACATCCTCCAGAGATGCCAGCTACACAACCCACTCAGGTAATGGACCTGGCCAGATCCCAGACCCCTACAGACCCCTACCACTCTATGGTGACAATGAAAACCAGTGACAAACTGCTGCATCTGTGAAATGTCTGTGCAATGATGAAGAACAAATATTTGTTTAATACTATTTCCCTTCAGAACACACTCTGATCCAAGTTAACATCTCTTGACAGATACTACTATCAGTTTTGTTTGTTTGAACGAATAAAAAATTCTGCATTAATAGCATCAGACAAATGTTATTTGTTTAAATCTTTTTATCACTGAAAAACTAAAGCTGCAGCACTGTCTCTTGGATGGACAGCACTGTCTCTTGGATGGACAGCACTGTCTCTTGGATGGACAGCACTGTCTCTTGGATGGACAGCACTGTTTGCTGCAGTTCCTTTAAGGGACCATGCAGTTTGGGTACCAAAGCAGTTTGGGTACCAAAGTAGTTGTTCAGATGGAATTAGGAATGTGTTAAGTACTTCACATGAATCTGAACATATATTATAAAGGATATAATAAAGTTTATGTGTAATTTCACATTACATGAATGAAGATTAATGTAGTGTACAGTTGTGTACACACAGGTAATACTACTACAGAAGTCAGTCTTTCAAGTGACAATAGTTACTATTTACTCTAAAGCACGTACATATCTACTACTGAGATGATGATGATTATGATGATAAGTTCAAAGACATTATGATCACTTTTTAAAATAAATCATATGCATCCCATGAGAGTATAACCACTTCATTTATATGCCAAACATCAATGGCAGAAAAAAAAAAAAGATATAACTATGACTGACACGGCTGTGGAGTCAACACTGGAAGCAATTTTGAGTGGAGTAAAAGTTGTTAAAAATGTACTATTTATGAAGGAGTTAAAGTTGTTAAAAATGTATTATTTATGAAAGAGTTAAAAGTTGTTAAAAATGTAATATTTATGAAGGAGTTAAAGTTGTTAAAAATGTAATATTTATGAAGGAGTTATGAAGTCAGACTTCTTGTTCTTCTTCTTCAGCTTTATGAGCCATTAAGGCTCATTGCTACAGATAAAGTTCGCCTCCATTCCTCTCTATTCCTAATCTCTCTCCAGTTGGTGACATCAATTTCTTTTATATCCTCTTCTATGTTGTCTTTCCGTCTCTGTCTTGGTCCACCCCTTGGTCATGTTTCCCTCATCTCTTGTGCATACATTATTTTCGCTTCTCTGTTCTCTTTCATTCTTTCTACATGCCCCAACCAGCATAGCCTGTTCAGTTTCAAGACATTTATAATTCGTTGGGATTTAAATAAGCTGTTCAGTTCAGTGTTCTTTCTAGGTCTCCATTATCCACTGTTGGTATCTTTTACTGGCCCAAAGATTCTTCTTAGGATCTTGTTCTCAAAGATCTGCAATTGTTGTTCATCTTTCTTTGTTGTACTTCAGTTTCTGATCCATACATGATGGCTGGTCTTATTATAGTTTTGTAGACTGTTATTTTGGTATTTTGGATTTTAACAGGTGTTGCAAGGCAAATTATATTTTATTCCCTATCTGTACTGCAGAAGAAGTCAATATGGTCCAAGCTGGTTTCTGGCAAGTAAGAGGATCAAGAGATCATATATTCAATATAAGATTAATAATAGAGAAATGCAGAGAGTTTAATGTGAATCTATATTTAGCCTTTATAGACTACTCAACGAAGATGGCTGTAAGAAATCGTTGACAATCTGCAAATGGACGCAGCAGCAGCAGGCCCATCTTGCTCACAACCGAGAGGCCTACAGGAGTACTGTTTGGGAGGCAAAGTTCCGCAAGGGACATGCAAATGAATGAATGAGACTACTCAAAGGCATCTGATTGTGTACAACATCAGAAACTTTGGGAAATAGTGGAAAAAATGGGATTTCCAACACATTTGATACAATTAACATCACTGCTGTATCTAGACCAACAAGCAGCAGTAAGAATAAATGGTGAAACAACAACTTGGTTTGACATAAAACAAGGGGTCCGTCAGGGGTGCATATTGTCACCTTACTTATTTAACTTGTATACTGAAAATATAAATATAATGAGGAATGTTAGAGAAGAAAAAGAACAGAATGTTAGAGAAGAAAAAGAACAGACAAAGAATATTACGATGCCATAAAAATTGGAGGTTATGAAATACCAGAGATTAGATATGCTGACAGTATTACTGTCCACAACACAAAAAGGAATGGAAAAACTAATTATGTTAGTCCGTAAGAACAGCGGAGAACAAAACCTCTATCTTAATGCAAAGAAGACTAAATTGATGACGACTGACAAAACAAACAAGGCAGCTGATATATGTATCAATGAGGAAAAACTGGAAGAAGTAGAGAGTTTTGAATATCTTGGATCACTGCTAACTAATAATGGAGATACAATGAGGGAAATTAAAAGGAGGACATCTATAGCTCTTCAGAAAGTAAAACAACTAAAGAATCTGTGGAGAGGAACAGACAGAACTATAAAAATAAGATTTTTAAGGGCATGCATTTTTCCAATCGCAATATATGCCTGTGAGACCTGGACACTTAGCAAAACTGCTGAGAAACACATAAATGCCTTTGAATGTAAATGCTACAGAAGAGTTCTTCAAATATCATGGACACAAAAAAGAACAAATATATCCATACTGCAAGAATTTAATATTGAAGAAGGATGGCTAGTAAAGAGGATTAAAGAGAGAAAACTTAAATATTTTAGACACATTAAACATCATGATAATCTAGAGAAAACTGTTTTGGAAGGGTACATAATGGGAAAAAGAAAGAGAGGAAGACCAAGATGAAGATGGCTGCAAGACATCGTTGATGATCTGCAAATGGATGCATCAGCAGAAGGCCATCTTGCTCAGAACTGAGAGGCCTACAGGAGTGCTGCTAGAGAGGCAAAGTTCCACATGGGACATGCAAATGAATGAATGAATGAATGAATCTGTACTCTGCTTTTAGTTTCCTCGCTTACTGTGTTGCTTCTGTTGAAGGTTATGCCTAGATATTTGTATGTTTCTGCTTTTCTAATAATCATCTCTCCAACATTTATATAATATGGATCACTCTGCCTCTGGTCTCTTGATATCTTCATATACTAAAAGAGACACTAGATTCACAAGCAATTGTTAGAGGTTTCAGAGTCAGAAAAAATAAACCATTTATAAAAGGATTTGACCCAGACAATAGAAAAATAGAGAAGCCAGATTTTGAAGCAATTACAGTGGAACTGGAATGTACCATTTATACTGGAATCAAGACCTGAACGATAGTAAAATAAAAGAGTCTGAGCTTAAGTTTGCCATACTAACTCCACAGCCTGGACAAAACACAATAAAATGTGAAACTTGAATGAAATTGATTGAAACTTCAAGTACAAGAAAGATGCAAAATATGAATGGAACTGGTAAAAACTCCAAAGTATAAGAAAAATGTGAAACATAAACAGAACTCCAAAGCACAAGAAAGATATGAAACATAAACAGAACTTGTCAAAGCTTCAAAGAATAAGAAAAAATGTGAAATATAAACAGACGCCTGCAGTCAAGCTGAGCATGGAACAAATGTTCTCTCTGCTTCTATGTGTGATGAATATTGGTCATAATTTTTTAACATACTGAGTCACATACCCCAGACATATGAAAAACAAACAGGCAAACAAACAGTCCCTGTAACACAACACTAGAGGAACTACAACACACATTTTACAAACCTGGGTCTCTGTACATCTCGAACTTTATATGTGAACTGGTACCCAGGCACTACATTGTTTGGATTATCCTCATCAACACACAGTTTATTTGTAGGGCATGGGATCTTCCTAAGAAAATCTTCTAATCCTCTCGGTTTGCAGGCATAATCAAAGGCAATCTGGTCGATCTTCACAAACATAGCGGGACATGGCTGTGAGTTATGGATTGTGCTATTCCCGTAATATTCTAAGAAATATTCACTGTCTACAACAACCAATGTAAGATTTTTTGTTGAGTTTGAGTAACTTGATTTTGTTATATTTCCATAAATGAATCCCTGTGTGTTCTCCTGGTCTTTTGGGTCCGTCTTTTGGAACCCGAACTTCGTTAGAAAGAGGAAGAAATCTTTACTGTTCCACGTCCCTGATAAATGTAGTCCGCTTGAAAATTGGGTGACAAACCCTAAACACCACAGAGAAAGCCACAGACGGTATGTCATGGCTACAAATTGATATCCCTCGTGGAAGAACGTCAAAGAACCCGAAATGAAATCAAATTTGCTCTTTGTTTATGGAAATTTCCCCGGATATGTATCAGCACGGCCATTTTGATGTGCTATATCACGTGACTTCCGGTTGTTGTTGTTTTCTTCCATTTCATATTTCACATAATTAAATGGCAGTTTTTTTCAATTTCGACTATTAAAGGGTTTCGGAGAAAAGTTAAGAATACAAAATCCGCACATCTAAAAACATGCTCCAAGTGGTGAACTTAGCCACTGACATAGGGTTAAAGTCGCCGCCTGCGTACAGGTTACGGTGTTGATTCGAAGTGGTAACTTTCCACTCCATCTGGTCTGTACTACAGTCAATTAATTACCCCAATTACTTTTCCAGCACGTATTGTTCTGACAGAAAAGTGTACACAGATGGTCACAGAGTAGACGTCAGCAAAATTCGTTTAGGATTTCATGCTGATGTTAACATATAAAAAAGTAATATGTGTGGGCATTTACTCTATGTGAGCTAAAACAATGTTCTGTTGGCTTGTCCCCGGGTTGTGGCCCAAAGTAGGGTCGCGATAAATGTTATAATTTTTTTGTTTGAAATTCAGTAATTAAAAAAAAAAATCTTTTTGTCGGGTCGCAGGTCATGTAGTTGGTTTAGGGTCACAGGTCACCTATAACTGTTGGTTTATGGTCGCGGGTCATATATCTTATCTTATATCCTTCCCGTGCCGTTAAACGTCACATAGGGCTCGCAAAGTAGTTCGCCAATTTTTCCTGTCTTCGGCGAGTCTTTCAACCTCATCAAGGGATTTTACACCTGTTAATTTGGCCTCTCTTAACAATGTCCTCTTCAGAGTTTCACGCGGTCTGCCTCTTTTTCTTTGGCCTCTTGTGTTCCACTTGATAGCTTGTTTTGGTATTCTCTGATCATTTCTTCTCATCAAGAGATCAACATATGTCCATCTCCTTTTCCTGATCACCTATGAGACTGGTTGTTGTTCAGTAATCATATATCACAGATGGTTTATTTATGGTAGTGCGTTATATATCACTGCTGGTTTATTTATAGTCGTGGGTCATATATTACTGCTGGTTTATGATCATGGATCATATATCACTGCTGATTTATGGTCATGGGTCATATATCACTGCTGGTCATGGGTCATATATCACTGCTACGCATGTCAAGGTACCTCTGCTCTAGAAGTCGGTCACGTCCGTATACACCCATACTGGTGAAATATGCCTAAACCGGTTTCCACCAGGGGTGAAACTTGATGGCTACGCATGTCACGGTACCTCTACTCTAGAGGTCGGTCATGTCCAAAACACGCCCATACTGGCATAATATGCCTAAACTGGCTCAACCCAGGGGTGGAAGTCACTAGTGGCGAGGATTCATCCTCCTGGACAAAAGCTCCGTCTCTGTCACAACTAGGAAGGGTAGCGGCCACGACCACAAAATACTGAAGTCGGAGACACTGGACCAGGGCAGTCTAGATAGGCAATCACCTCTCACCCGGCGATGATGTATGCGTATCCTAATCACGCTGAGGTTTTCCTGTGAGAAACTCCAACGCTGGACTAGATTGGCAACCACCTCTCACCCGGCGGTGATACACGGGTATCTCAAAACACATCGAGGTTTTCCGGAGAGAAAGTCCAACACTAGATTAAACTCGTGCAACGAAAACCACGGTGTCACGCAATCCCGCTTCCGAGACCCACCAAGAATACAGGCTCAAGCCCTGCGATACTCTGAACCTCTTGTAATCCTCTCAGGGTTCTAGTGTGGTCCTTTTGGGGACCACACGGGGGACCAAGGGACCTATCGAGAACCACAGATGTAAATTCAGTAGGATCACAGGGCGGTCTTGGTGGTAGAAGCGAACGAAGAAGAAGAAGATATATCACTGCTGGTTTATGGTCGCGGGTCATATATCACTGCTGTTTTATGGCCGCGGGTCATATATTACTGCTGGCTTGTGGTCGCCTGTCAAATATCGCTGGTGGTTTAGGGTCATAGGTCATATACTACTGCTGGTTTAGGATCATGGGTCAAATACCACTGCTGGCTTAGGATCATGGGTCATATACCACTGCTGGCTTAGGATCATGGGTCATATACCACTGCTGGTTTAGGATCATGGGTCATATACCACTGCTGGTTTAGGGTCATGGGTCATATATCATTGCTGGTTCATGGTCATGGGTCATATATCACTGCTGGTTTAGGTCGTTGGCCACCTACAATTGCTTGTTTAGGGTCGTGGGCCACCTACATTTGTTGGTTTAGAGTCGTGGACCGCATACAAATACTGGTTAGAGTCGTGGGCCATGTACTACTGCTGGTTTAGGGCCGTGGGCCACCTACAGTTGCTGGTTTAGGGTCGTGGGTAATGTACTACTGCTGGTTTATGGTCGTGGGTCAAATATCACTGCTGGCTTATGGTCGTGGGTCATATGCCACTGCTGGTTTATGGTCGCGGGTTACGTACCACTACAGGTTTCAGTTGGATGCGGTTGGATCTGAATGATGTTTCATCATGACAGGACTGAATTTTAGTACATGACACACTTCAGTTAACACGTGTTGCGTACAGCTCGGCCGTGAATGCCCAGATTGCAATATAACTACAGGTTCAGGAGCTAATCCAGAGACAATGTTTGGCGTCTTCCGACATGGTAATATATAGAGATGGCTGAGTGACTTAAGAAAGCAAATGTGGGTGTGATTTGTCGCCTATCAAAATGGAAGAGCTGTAGTAAAGAGATCGGGTGCCTTTGTAATCACTACATCGAGCATGCGCACGGAGATTGAGGTGAAAAATGGGTGCCAAGTAAAATTGGATTCGTCTCATGGTATTGTTGTGACGGACTCACAAAGCATGCTAAGGAAGACTGAAAAAAAAATGTTCTTTGAAGAGAATGGATGAACCTGATGGGGCAATCACATGTAAGGAGATTAACGTGGGATCTTCTGTCCAGGGCAAGCGTGTCTACATGGAAATGAGTTGGCTGACAGATTGGCTGAACAGACTGAAATACAAAGTTGAGAATGGACAAGGAGGACATTGTGAAGGTTATTTTGGACAGGTTGCAGGAGGATGAGGAGAGGAATTGGACGAACAATGTGCGTATACGGAGACTGATGACGTTAGGACAGAGGAAGGGCGCTGGCAGATAGCCTTAACTTTGTCAGAGAAAAAGTATAATCAACAACCAACATTTAACATGGACCATAGTAGACAAACGCTTCACTGGATGTCGGGAATTGCGGCTGAGCATGTATGGGGCTATTCTAAATGTGATGATGCTCGATTCTGATTTCTGAATTTCTGCTGGTTTAGGATCGCAGGTCACCTACCATTTCTGGTTTAGAGTCAATTAAAAGAAAGAAAGAAGAAAGAAAGAAAGAAAGAAAGAAAGAAAGAAAGAGTAAGCTTAGGAATCACTGGTCTGCAGTCACACATATACCAGGTACTTACAAACTTTACCAGTTTTTAAAGACATCCAAAATGGAGTATTTCAGGTAATATTGTTTTACTTCTTGTTATCAAATCCTACATCTCTCCATTTGTACTTTATAGGAATGTAATGTACGAGAATCCAGGATCAATAATTTGGAAGTTCAATAACGTAATTTTTTAAACTGCCACCTCCGATACAGACAGTTAAGGATTAACCACCACACAGGTGCCTAATGCCAAACTTAGAAAGGGCCTCACTCTACTGCCTGTCTCTCTTCAAATGGCCGGATTCCCCTCCAGTTGTTATCTCTACTACTTGTATTACTACATGGTTTTGTACTGCATAGACCAAACGCAACAGATAAGCCAATGTCTTTTAGATAACATAACATACCAGTGCAGCAATGATTGCTATAAAGTACTGTCACATTAAACAAAAAAATTTGTCCGCAAAAGCTTTTTCTTCTCTTCATGATGTCGGACCTCTAAGTTTAAGCCTGTTTAGCGTAGTGGCTAATCACCACTGAATATAGACAGAGAAAGATAGCTGATGGATCTGATTGTTGAAGCTGGTGATTTAAAAAAATGAGAGTTAAAATCTGCTGCAACACTTAGAAAAGATTAGTACTTTCGTGAGAATAGCAGGTGTTTTAAATTAACAAACTTTTCCATAGAAATAGAAGGAATTAGGTACCAATATTGGCAACTTCCCCCTCTGGAATGACAATAAGTGAAGGAAAAATGTAGCACAATAATCATCACCATCATCATCATCATCATCATCATCTCTCTCTCTCTCTACCTCTCTCTGAACCTTAAGTGCCCATGGCACATGGGGCTTCCACAAGGATTTTCCACAAATGCCTGTCCTTTGCTTTTTTTTCTGCTCTTGCCCAGGTGAGCCCTCTGTTGCTCAACATCCTCTGTTGTTCTTCTCCGTGTCTCTTTTGGTCTACCCTTATTTCTACTCCCCTGTGTGTCTATCTAAGTGCTATTTTTGGTAGTGAGTTGTCAGTCATTCAGAGAACAAACATCATATCAAGTACTAAATAACAGACCTTCATCGTGTGCCACAAGGCTAACTTCAGTAACAAGTGTTCTCTGTTAAAACATTGGTGGATGACATCAGCAGTCTACCATTATTAAAAGAGTGGTGGATGACATCAGCAGTCTCCCATTATTAAAAGAGTGGCGGCTGACATCAGCAATCTCCCATTATTAAAAGAGTGGTGGATGACATCAGCAGTCTCCCATTATTAAAACAGTGGCGGCTGACATCAGCAGTATCCCATTATTAAAAGAGTGGTGGATGACATCAGCAGTCTCCCATTATTAAAACAGTGGCGGCTGACATCAACAGTCTCCCATTATTAAAAGAGTGGTGGATGACATCAGCAGTCGCTCATTATTAAAAGAGTGGTGGCTGACATCAGCAGTCTCCCATTATTAAAAGAGTAGTGGATGACATCAGCAGTCGCTCATTATTAAAACAGTGGCAGCTGACATCAACAGTCTCCCATTATTAAAAGAGTGGTGGATGACATCAGCAGTCGCTCATTATTAAAACAGTGGCAGCTGACACCAGCAGTCTCCCATTATTAAAAGAGTGGTGGCTGACACCAGCAGTCTCCCATTATTAAAAGAGTGGCGGCTGACATCAGCAGTCTCCCATTATTAAAAGAGTGGTGGATGACACCAGCAGTCTCCCATTATTAAAAGAGTGGCGGCTGACACCAGCAGTCTCCCATTATTAAAAGAGTGGTGGATGACATCAGCAGTCTCCCATTATTAAAACGGTGGCAGCTGACATCAACAGTCTACCATTATTAAAAGAGTGGTGGATGACATCAGCAGTCTCCCATTATTAAAAGAGTGGTGGCTGACACCAACAGTCGCCCATTATTAAAAGAGTGGTGGCTGACACCAGCAGTGTCCCATTATTAAAAGCTAGTTCATGACTTTTATGACTTCTGTGACCGAGCAAGATACGTTACATAATCGACGGTATTCTTCGTGCACCGGCTACGAGTTTCCTTTCACTTCAGACGACATAAGATGGTGATTCTTTAACTGTACCTAATTTGTGCATGTCAAACAGCGCGTGCCGATGAATGAAAGTGGCAAGCAGAGCGCAACGCGGCGCCTTGTGCAACAGTCCTTTTTGTTTCCGATTTGCCATACTTATATTCTGTATTTGATCTTTTAAAGGGAGTGTGGAAGGGGGAGGGGAGGAGTGTTACTTTCTTCATCCACAACCTGCTCAAAAAACATTCTGAAGTTTATGGCCATGGTCTTAATGGGAGACGTGCTCGATCAAATCAAAGAAGATTTGAAAAAGGGGGGGGGGAGGGGGAATGATAGAAATGGACTGGTCATGTAGTTCCGAAAAGCTCCAGACGCTGTATTTAGAACAGTAACTCGAGGGCCACCTGTTGAATAAAAGAGGAAGAGAAGCTGACCAAGGTCAAACCTGACAACATTTTAAGGAGTCTGGTCATCTTTTCTAAGTTGAAACAGAGGGTACTCAATCAATTTTGAGACCTAAGGTGATTGGGGGGGGGGGGGGGGGAGGAAGGTGTGTAACGTTAAATTTAAATTTTAACTCAAAATTTTAACCAGTAGGAGAGATTTATAACTTTATTTACGAATGTGCTAGTGAAGTCTACTTTTTATTTATGAAAGTGCTGGTAAGATCTACTTTTTTATTTATGAAAGTGCTAGTGAGATCTACTATTTTATTTATGAAAGTGCTAGTGAGATCTACTATTTTATTTATGAAAGTGCTAGTGAGATCTACTTTTTTTTTATTTATGAAAGCGCTAGTGAGATCTACTTTTTTATTTATGAAAGTGATTGTGAGATCTACTTTGTTATTTACAAAAGTGGTAGTGAGATCTACTTTTTTTATTTATGAAAGTGGTAGTGAGATCTACTTTTTTATTTATGGAAGTGATTGTGAGATCTACACTCTTATTTATGAAATTAATAGTGAGATCTACTTTGTTATTTACAAAAGTGGTAGTGAGATCTACTTTTTTATTTATAAAAGTGCTAGCGAATTTTTATTTATGAAAGTGCTAGTGAGATCTACTTTTTTTATTTATGAAAACGCTAGTGAGATCTACTTTTTTTATTTATGAAAGTGATTGTGAGATCTACACTCCTATTTATGAAATTAATAGTGAGATCTACTTTGTTATTTACAAAAGTGGTAGTGAGATCTACTTTTTTATTTATGAAAGTGCTAGTGAGATCTACTTTTTTATTTATGAAAGTGCTAGTGAGATCTATTTTTTATTTATGAAAGTGATAGTGAGATCTACTTTTTATTTATGAAAGTGATAGTGAGATCTACTTTTTTATTTACGAAAGTGATTGTGAGATCTACTTTTTTATTTATGAAAGTGATAGTGAGATCTAATTTTTTTTATTATGAAAGTGATACCGAGATCTAGTTTTTTTTTACTTATGAAAGTAATAGTGAGATCTAGTTTTTTATGTATGAAAATGCTAGTGATGTCTATTTCTTTCTTTTTTTTTTAATGAAAATGCTAGTGGTGTCTACGTTTTGTATTTCTTTACACTGCGAATTTTATTGAAAATAGCGACATTTCCGCTAAGCCAATTAAAATTTTAAAAAAATTATAAGCGTTTCCAAACATGTGGCAATCAAAGATGAGACTATCGGACAATAAGTCACACGCGTTTTAAAATCATCATCATCATCATGTGCTGTGCCGTCTGGCATTGGGTATTATGCTTCTCCAGAGTACACGATCCTTCATGCAGGCCATCAGTTCAGTTGGTGATCTCCTCTCACACCATCCCGTCAGACTGTCCAGTATCATTTCTCTTAGTCTTCCCCCGGCTCTTCTCCTCTATTTTTCCTGTTATAATATTTTCAGTGCCCCCTCTTCTCATTGCATGTCCTATGAAAGTACATTGTCTCTCTCTTATTTTTTTTTGACAAGATTTTTTTCTATCTCTAACTCTTTTCAAACATTCTTCATTATTTATTTTTGCTAGCTAGGGAATTCGCAACATTCTTCTAATAAGCCATATTTCTGCTGCTTCCAATGACTTTTGTGCAGACCTGCCTATTGTCCATGATTCACTTCCATATAACAAGATAGGTTCAATATAGCATTTTAGGACTCGTTTTCTAACATTCATTGATAAGGATGTTTTGGATATGTTTCTCATTCTCTGA
The DNA here is from genome assembly GCA_009760885.1 of Achatina immaculata. Taxonomy (NCBI): domain Eukaryota; kingdom Metazoa; phylum Mollusca; class Gastropoda; order Stylommatophora; family Achatinidae; genus Lissachatina; species Lissachatina immaculata. The sequence goes on from CM019702.1 coordinate 64,174,787, forward strand.
AATGCAGTCTTTGCTTAGCCTATTCTGTTCTTAATTTCTGTTTTGCATTTCCCATCTGAAGTTATTACTGCTCCAAGGTATATGAATTTCTGCATCTGCTTTAGAATAGTTTCATTTAATTTTATATTACATTTTGGTGGATTCTGTTTCTTAGATATAACCATAGTCTGTGTGTTTTTGATGTTCAAAGAAAGGCCTTTCTGTTCAAGTTCTTTGGCGACTTTATCCAAAAGATTTTGCAGGTCTTGTTGGTTCTCAGCTATCAGTACTGTGTCGTCAGTATACCGAAGGTTGTTAATATTGTATCCTCCTACATTTATGCCTGGTTCTCAAATGATCGTTCTTAGAATATTCTCGCTGTACAGAGAAAAAAGGTCTGGAGATATTATACATCCTTGTCGCAACCCTTGTTTTATAGGTTGATATTTTCCAGTTCTATTTTCAACTAGAAGTGCTGCTTCTTGCTGCCAGTATAGGTGTTTTACAATCCTCAGGTCTTTGCCGTCTATATTGATGTCTTCAAGCATTTTAATAATTTCATTATGTTTCACCTTGTTGAATGCCTTGGTGTAATCAATGAAGCATAAGTAGAGCTCTTTCTGTACTTCTAAAGCTCTTTCTGTTAGTGTTCGTAAAGCATAAATGGCATTGTGTGTTCCCTTTCCTTCAACAAATCCGAGCTGTTCATCTGCTATTTTCATTTTTATCTTTTTCCTTGTTCTTCTCACAATAATTCTCAGAAGTAGCTTTGTTATGTGACATGGGAGGTTGGTAGTCCGGTGGTCCTCACATTCCTTTGCACCTGGTTTCTTTGGTAGTGCTTTAAACGTGGATTTAAACAGGTCACTGGGCATATAACCACTGTTGTAAATGTCATTCAGTAACTTGTTTATTATTTTTATTCCTATCTCCTCTAGCGCCTCTATTTCTTCTATTGTTATATTATCAAGCCCAGTTGCTTTTTCTTTGTTCATGTGTTTGATGGCATCTATAATTTCACATTCAAGTATTGGTGGTCCATCACAGTTTTCAGTATCTGGTGTTATTTCTGGTCTTCTTCCACTATATAGCTCACCGATGTACTCTGTCCACAATGTCTTATTTTCCAATTAACATTTTACCGTCTTTTGATTTCAGACATCCTGTGTTTTATTTTGTCCTCCTGCCTGTGAGTTCACTAACTCGTTTGTGCATGTTTCTGCAGACTATTATGGGAGTCCTCTATGTGTCTGCACTCTTCATTTAACCACACTTCCTTTGCTTCTCTGCATTTGCGTCTTATTTCTTTATTAATTTTGCTATATTTTTCTTGGTTATTTTTATTCCTCCAACTCTTGTCCATCAATCCCAAGATGTCATCTGTCATCCATTTATTCTTGGGAGCTTGTGTTTTCTGTGATATTATCTCCTTAACAGTTTGGTAGATAGAATCTCTTAACAGTGTCCATTGTTCATCTATATTATTTATCTTTGCTATTGCATTGTTTCTATTTGTTATAATAACTTTGTATTTTTCTCCCAGTTCTTGGTCATTTTTAAAGAGTTCTGTATTCAGTTTGATGTTTCTCACTTTTCTGCATGCTTTCTTTAGCTTTATTCTAATTTTTCCACAGAGCGGGTCGTGATCACTATTGCAGTCAGCTCCTGGCATAGTTTCTGTTGTCAGTAATGCATTCCGGAATCGTTTGTTGATTAATACGTAGTCTATCTGGTTAAAAGTCTTTTTTGTCTGGGCTGCACCAGGTTGCCAGTCTTCGAGGATGTTGTTTAAACCAGGTGTTTCCTACAACCATTCTATGTATTCCCCCCCCCCCCCCCCCCCAAAGTCCGTAATCACCAACAATGTCTGAAGTTCTTCCTTTACCAACTTTGGCATTAAAATCTCCAATCACTTTAGTAACTGCATGTGATTTAGTGTGTTTCAGGGCTGTCTCTATGTCATTATAAAATAGCTGTACATCTTCTTCAGAACTATCAGCTGCTGGAGCGTACACTTGTATAATATTTATGTTTATTGATCGTCCTTTGAGTTGGGCTAGTAGGACTCAGTCCGAGATGTTCAAATATTCCACAACTGTCCTTGCCGTTTGTTCATCAAATATTAAACCTACTTCTCGTTCATGTTTCTCACTTCCTGAATATATTATTGTATATTTATCAGAGTTTATCTTCCCTGCACCTGTCCATCTAACTTCATTCATTCCTAGTATGTTGATCTTCATCCTTTCCATTTCCCTCTTTACATTTTCTAAGTTTCCAGCCCGGAATAGAGTTCTAACATTCCATGTTGCTATTTTGAATTTGTTAGTTTTGCCACCCGTAGCTTGACGACGATCTGGTCTCACCTGTGGCTCGTGAGCTGCCCTACCGGACGAGGCTGTTTCGGAGGAAAATCCAATAACGCTGTTCATGATGAATCTATTACTATATTCAAGCAAAACTGTTCTTGGGAGCTACAACAGTGGTTTCCCGTTGCCTTCTGTCGGTTTGTGTACGGACTCTCCACTAGCCTTTGGACTCCCTGTCCTACCCGCAAGGCAACGGGAGCCAGAGATTTTAGGGCGCCTTTTACCTGCCTGGTATTCCCTTCATTGAGCACCTGAGGCACTTTAGAGCCACCTACTACCCCACCTCGCTCTCTGAGACTACCGCCAGTTGGTCCGCGCCTGTTTATTTGAGTAAACCCTTATTTACAAGTATCCTCCGTATCTGGAGGACATTCACCATTAGCCACCTGTGACGCGCTGGATTGGGGATGGTCGCCCCCAGCTTTACTCCAGTGTTTTAAAATAAGAAACAATTAAGCGCTTGAAAAAGACTAAACAAAGAAGACTGAGAGCAGTTATCTAGTAATACATTTTGAACCTGAAATGATAGCAGACAGCAGTTACTATCGGCCATGTAACCCACCGAGGGGGGGGGGGGCTGGCTGGGATGACTTCTTTGACAAGGGAGGGGGGGGTGGGGGATGCCGCCCAATGTCAAGGCCGTAATAGATCATATTTAAGGCAGTGTTTCCAAAACTCTTTTTTTTCGGATTATCCTCCACCTCAATGCTTCAAAGATTTATGTGCCTAAAAGCATATTAGTAAACCAAATTCTGAAACAATATAATATAAATATATTCTAATTGCCCCCCCCCCCCAAATATTCAAATTTCCGCCCTGCCACCCAAAGGGGAGTACGTTCCACGTTGGGAAACACTGGTCGGATCTTTGGTTTGTGTTTATAACCCAGTATTCCTATGTACGTATAATTCATTGAAAGGGAGAGTGAGTGGAGGAAAGGAAGAGTGAGTAGGGGAAAGGGAGAGTGAGCGAGGGAGGGGAGAAAGAGTGTGTGAGAGAGAGAGAGAGAGAGAATAAAATGCACACGTAGACAGACACGAGAATCAATTTCCGCTATATCTTTGTACTACTGGCGAAGTAAAATCTCATTCTATGGAAGATCTCCATCATTTGGACTAAGCTAATCGCCAGCTCAGGAAAAAAAAAGCACTAGTTTATCTGCTACCCACAGTACATTTCTTAAGGTAGAACGAACGTAGAGCTAAGCATTGTTTACAAACATTACAAGTGTTTTCCTATGGTAAACTGATAGAGCGCAGTGTTGTATAGTTATATAGTTAACGGCTTCGAAAATTAGCCAGATGGCGAAATTATTTTAGCGATCTGTACTCTCATGCTTAGTCGGTTGCTCATCCTACTGGAGAGTTCGTGGTTCAAACCTTAGGTAATTCTCTTGTCATTTTCTTTACATCGCGTCCAAAGTGCTTTGTGTACGATTTTTTCCCCCTTTTTTGCTGTACTCCACCACTTTACAAACATTTGAGCAGTGCTTGGACCAAACGATGGAGCGTTGTTTGAATGAGAGTTTCTGTTTATAGCAACTATGCATCCGATATGTTGTAGAATGTACTGATGTCTGTAACGTTTCACGTCTGTACTTTTTCGTCTGATGCCTGTGTTGTTTCATGTCTGATGTCTGTACCAATTTCATGTCTGATGTCTGTGTCGTTTCATGTCTGTACCAATTTCATGTCTGATGCCTGTGTCGTTTCATGTCTGATGTCTGTGTTGTTTCATGTCTGATGCCTGTGTCGTTTCATGTCTGATGTCTGTGTTGTTTCATGTCTGATGTCTGTGTCGTTTCATGTCTGATGCCTGTGTCGTTTCATGTCTGATGTCTGTGTTGTTTCACGTCTGATGTTTGTACCAATTCATGTCTGATGTCTGTGTTGTTTCACGTCTGATGTTTGTACCAATTCATGTCTGATGTCTGTGTTGTTTCACGTCTGATGTTTGTACCAATTCATGTCTGATGTCTGTGTTGTTTCATGCCTGATGTCTGTGTTGTTTCATGTCTGATGTCTGAACCATTTCATGTCTGATGTCTGAACCATTTCATGTCTGATGTGTGTTGTTTCATGTCTGTGCTGTTTCATGCTTGATGTCTGTGTTGTTTCATGTCTGATGTCTGTACCGTTCAGAACGGACGAAACTTTACGCCGTATTACAACCACTCTCCGAGAGCACCCCAATTTTCACGCATTACCACCGCCGTCAGCATGTTGTATCTGGTAATCTCACCATTCATATTATCATCATCACACCAATGTCCATGTTGGGGGGCCTCCATTATCTGGAGTCAATAAACTTAGTCTTACTGGACTAACGTTTTTGTAATGACGATCAGCGTCGTCGAATATCAGTACTGTACCTCTACTATACCTGGGCCATTTGACCTCGACATCGGGGTAGCCCGGCATAGAGCAACCTGTGTTCCTTCCTTCCTTCTTCACGTATGGGCAAACAGACAAGCCGAAAGCGAAATGGAAAGCAGTAGTACGGGACCCCTACTTCTGTTATGCACATGTGGTGGTTACAATTAGTTACGTCAATGAACAGCTGCGATGATGGCGAGGAGAGAGGACGAACAAACGAACTTCTGAGAGAGAGAGAGAGAGAGAGAGAGAGTAAACAAACCTAGATGCCAAAAGATCCCACCATAAGCAGGAGCTAGCTTTCTTGGCAAATTAAGTCAGAAAAAAAGTTGGTAAGGTTTAAAAACGCAACCATTATTATGTCTACAAGGAAATGCTGGAGTGATCCTTGTAACTTCCAAAATCATGGTGAGAAAATATAACTAGGTTGATGTAACTGCGGGAACACCGTGGATGGGGCTAAGAAAAGGGTCTTGACCACGAACGATCCAGAAGTCCGTCTCGGTTCCAACACAGAAGGGATGGATCAGAATCAGAGAAATCAGTACAGTAATAGTAGGATGTGGTTGCTCTTTAGCAGGATGGGGGTTGTTCCTTAGTAGGATGGGGTTTGTTCCTTAGTAGGATGGGGGTTGTTCCTTAGTAGGATGGGGTTTAGGATGGGGGTTGTTCCTTAGTAGGATGGGGTGTGTTCCTTAGTAGAATTGGGACTGTTCCTGTTGGAAATGAAGATCTGAAGCAGCAGAATAATCACCCCCCTCCCACCACATCCACAGAACGAGGGAACTGTGGATAAAGAAAGGATAAGCACCCTTTTGTGGATGGCAGCCACGAACCTACAATCGACATAGTTCAGGGATAATACGCATGCGCGCACACACACACACACCTTACGTTGGTTACCGGAATTGGCAGCGGAGAAGATATAGGTATGTGCTGACTGCAGTGACGCTAATTCACGAAATGAGTCAATCCCATTCCTGAAAACACTTCATGTACACTGTACGTTGTAGGCTGTCACAACTCCTAGCACCTGCTGCCTGCAAAAACTATCACAACCTGCACAGTGTGTTCTTACATACGGGATTTGTAATCTGGTTGCCTTCCCTTTCCCATACAAATATTTCCCTATCAGACTTCCTCCGTTTCACTTTCCTTTTTGTTTTCCAGTGCCTTCCTCATGTCACATGGTCAGATACTAATATTTCTCTATCAGACTCCCTCTGGTTTCTCTTTCCTTTGAGTTTTCCAGGGTTTTTTTTAACTCTCATCTTCTCATGGCATATCTGCAACTTCTCTATGAACTTCTGTTTTAACTCTAAACAAACCATGATAAAGAACTAAAGTTTAAATTTGTAACCCAAATAGTGGTGCAAGTTTAGTTTATGATCAGTCATAACCAAGACATGGTGTGACAGGTCATTTTCAAACAATACCACAAGTGCCTTTGAATGTAAATGCTATAGAAGAGTCCTTAAAATATCACGGACACAAAAAATAACAAATATATCCATACTACAAGAGTTTAATATAGAAGAAGGTTGGTTAGTAAGGAAGATTAAACAGAAAAAACTTAAGAATTTTGGACATATTAAATGTCATAAGAGTTTAGAGAAGACAGTCTTGGATGGGTATATAATGGGAAAAAGAAACAGAGGAAGACCAAGGCACATTGTTGAGGATCTAGGAATGGATGCTTCAAAAGCAGGGAATCTTGATTACAGCCAAGAGTCCTTCAAGGGAGCTGTTAGGAAGGCAAAGTTCTGCAAGGGACATGTGACTGACCACAAGCTGAAAAGTTTATGACAAGTCATTTTCAGACAATACTACAACCTGAAAAGTTTATGACAAGTCATTTTCAAACAATACTACAACCTGAAAAGTTTGAACGCCTACAGCAATCAACACTAAGTAGTGATCTATCATCATTTTCTTATGGAAAAAATCACATAATAAACATAAACTGTGTCTCTTTGTGCACAAAATCAATTGAATGATGGCTGTAAGACAACAACTGTAAATATCAGCATACATTCTTACTTCTTGTGGATACAATAAAAGGTAAATTATGAAGAAATATCTTGGATAATATTATTTTGCAGTTGTTTAAAATGATAATATTATTCATGCAGCTTTTTAAAATGATATTTATGTCTCCGGAAATATAAAAAAAATTCAGAAAAAAAGAATTCAGGATTAAAAATAAGTCACAAATTATGTCATGACTTCTAAAACTAGAAACAATTTCACAAACAAAAAAAAAAGCCCATTTTATTTTTGTTCTGAAACAATATTCAGATACTTCCAGCATGCTTCTATATCCTTCATACAGAGCTATGACGTGCAAGAAAGACTAAATAAGAAACAGAATATGATGGCCAGTTTTCGTTTCTGCCAAAACTGTCTCCACATGATGAAGACTGAAGTATTTCCAAACATTTTGCAATAATAACACTGCCTGGTGTGCCCCATCCTGTAGGAAGATATTATCCAAACATTACTGTGTCGGGTAACCATTAAAAAAAAAAAAAAAACTGGGTCATCTGGAAAGCGATGACACTGAACCACAATCTAGCGACTTTTCAAGATATAAGACAAGCCACCATTGAGTAGCCTACTCACGCTGACTTAACAATAGTTAGTTGCCCCTCTCCCATGAATCACACTGTACAAATACATTTTTAAAAAAGTACTAACTTCGAAAGAGAAAAACTACTGCTTAGCACTGTAATATCACTTAGCCCAGCATTCACAAAACTCACGTAGATTATTCATGTTGGCTACTGGCTGTAACAACTCCCACCAGTTGCAGCTGGAGAGCTGTATGGTGTTATACATGTGTGCTGTTTAAGAAATCAGTGCCCAACGATACATAGTGACTTCAGAGATCTAATGATACATATTATACTCGTACAAGTGCTACAAACAAAAAATATTGTACATGTATTTTAAGGAATAAAATATACTAAACCTGAAACACAACCTTACACAATATACCAATTGTCATACATTACAAATATGAAAGACCAAATTATACTGAAAGAAAAAAAAAATCCTGGAAATATGTTAATTACTTGTGCAGATTCAGTTTACAGTAAGTTCTGGTATGCTGCAAGTCTAGATTATATACAATAACATGATAAGATAAAAGTTGTTTGCATATCACTGACATGTTACACAAACTGTGATGGGCTCTCCGACTTCAAAAGTCATACACGAACACCAAAAGAAACATTGGAAATTTTTACACAAGAAAGATCTTTTGGCTAACACACTAACAATTATCTGTGCTCCACCAACTTCCGAATTACAAGAACTTCCTTTTACAATATAACAAATGAATTTCCATTACAATACATCGTATACTGGCTATGGTAGTTACTGCCACAACAAAGAAAAAAAATTGTTATGTATATGTATGAGACAGAAAACGTAACAAACAAGCAGATGAAAAATACTAGAGAGGATACTCAATGTAGTATGAAAAAAAAAAAAAAAAATATATATATATATGTATAAACCCCATTAACTTTCACTTTTGAATTAATTTCCATATTCTGCCAGAACAGATTCTGATGGAAAGAACCTGAAGGGAAGTCAATCTATAATTAAAAATATTTAAATCTTGCCAGTGTTATCAAGTGAACAAGTTAACAATTGGATTTAACCACAAAGTTTCTGTGGCTTGCTGTAAATTAATTTCCAGCTCCAGCTGCTGGGAAACTGCTTCATAAAGTAATTCAACAAGATGACTCTTCATTATCATTGACTGGGGAAGAGGGAGAGATGTAGTACTCAGTCTGCATAAGACTGAGGTTACACAGTCACTCTCCTATCCGAGATACACATCCCCAAAAGCAGCAACCATATTTGTTCTTCAAGCCCAGCTTCTCAGTGCCTGAATCTTCATGTCTGGTCCTCATTTTCACAAATGTATCAAACTGATAATTGTGAGAAGAATTCAGGTCAATGGCTTTTAACCCATGAGCAACCTCTGCTTACAAAAACTACTTGCAAGCATACTTCTTGATCATGGCTATCAAACTTCAGATACACAAGATCTACTCAAATAGTCTCATTTAACCTTCACAGGGTAAATGATCAGCAAATAAGTCATTTTTGATCATCTATTTTACTGTCATGGACTCTCTTTCAAAAAAGCAAACAAAAATATATTTAGATAAATTCTCTTTAGTTTCTATTTGTCTGTTATTAGAAAAAAAAAAGTATATGTAAGATATGCTTGTTCAGTGCTCGTTTATGTATATAAAACTTTGAGCACATGTAGACAATAAATATTTAAAAAAAAGAAAAAAATTTTTGACAAGGTTTTTTGTCTCTCCAGCTCTTCTCCTACATTCTTCATTAGTTATTTTTGCTGTCCAGGGGATTCGCAACATTCTTCTAATAAACCACATTTCTGCTGCTTCCAATGATTTTTGTGCAGACTTGCCTATTGTCCATGATTCACTTCCATATAACAAGATAGGTTCAATATAGCATTTTAGGACTCGTTTTCTAACATTCTTTGATAAGGATGTGTTGGTCAATATGTTTCTCATTCTCTGAAATGCAGTCTTTGCTTGGCCTATTCTGTTCCTAATTTCTGTTCATACCATATATTAAGACAAAAATTTAACTAACTGATGTTAGATATGAATGGCAATTAGCTGTTATGACTTACGTATAAATCTGACATAAAGACATGTCAGGGAATGGAACTCATTCATAATCTGGGGACTACGTGTGTATGTACAGTACATGGAAAAACCAAACATGTTTGTAATGTTATCAAAAGATGCACATTAAATAATCTGAATGAAATTTTTTTGTCCCAAAAAATAATAAAAAGTAAATTTAAATGAGCAATCCATGCACAAAAAAAATATAAAAAAAAAATTTTCACTGGATTGGAATGCCAAAATTTAGAGGAAAAAAAAAAACCAACTGGGATAGGATATAAATTTTTGTCTAAAAAATCTTTGGGGTAGGACATACAAAAAAAACATGACAGAAAACTTGGGAAGTTCCAGCAGTGGGCTAATCTCACACTGAAGGTAATGAAAAACTTCTTTCAGTAAAAAAAAAAAAAAAATAGGGGCAAGCAAACTTGACCAATTTTCTTTTGTTCAGTATCTTTTACAAACAGGCAGCAGAAAGCTAAATCATATAATACTTCTATGCCAAATTCAGATCCAAAAATTCAAACTAAACTGTTTGAAAGAAAAAAAAAACTGGCAGTCTTACAGGTCATCATTTTCTATTTTGAAAACAGAAAAACCACAAAATACTAATATTATAGCCCAGATTTGCACCGGGTAAGAAAACATTATAGATCAGCAGAAAATACACATATCATACATAATGAGAAAAATATGGCACATGTTTTGAATCACACTGAAGCTCATGGATATATAAAGCCAGTTAGTGTTTGTATCAATCTTAAATTTTATTAGTTACAATACATGACTAGTTGCACTAAAATCTGGTATCATGAATGAATTAACCTGACAGAATATGACCAGTTCCTGATATGGGTTAATATGTTCACTATCTTTCATTAGCTATGAAATCTTACTTGGCCAGACTTTGTCTTCCACTTTAGTTTTTTCGAGTTTTCTTTCCACAAACTTTTCCTAAATTCTGCTTTTTTCTTAATTCAATTCAGCTGTAGTACATGAAATAGCAACACATGTTAAAAATGTAAGGACATACAGAAAGTCATGCTATGTATTTTCAATGACTGACATGTTTTTGTCACATCGAATGTTTTACATCACATGGTTTGTTTCACACCCAGTGAAGGCTGCTACTAAAATATTGATTGTTCTAACTGTATTTTCCATCTTGTAATTTCTTTCTTACATAAATTTATGACATTAAATGATTCAAAGTGTTTCACATAAATGCAATGCAGTTTTTGAGATAGTGAATATGTATCCCATGTGGAGGTGAATATGTATCCCATGTGGAGAACATACTTAGAAGTGCCTGGCTGATGCAGACGTACAAAAACTGTACAAAAACTATCATACTAAAACCCCTGAAACAAACTTCTGACAAAAAAAATGTACAAGCTTTGTATGTCATGGAGGACTGCTACAATCACAGACATGAGCAATAATCTTTGGTCCTCTCATTATTTTAATGCCACTTTAGAAAGAAGAAAAAGTTAATTGAGGAACCTAATGCTCATCTTCTGCTCAACATCAACACGTTCCATAGCCTGAAATAAAAAGAAAATGCAAATTCATAATTAATGTCAGGAAATGAAGTTTTCGCCTAACAACTAAAAGCAGTTATTACTGGTTTTCTCAGTACGACATTTGGTACCTTATACATTTTTTTTAAAAACGTAAAATTAAACGTACTTTACAAATATCAGTCAGAAGTAGGTGTCTGTGTGACATTTTTTTCTTACTTTATTTGTTGCGATATTTAATCTTTACAAAATGCTCACATGCTGAACCAAAGTCAAACTGGCAGACTCTCCTCCATGAAAATTCAGCATCATCAGTCTACTGGCTTGATTAACCTCCAACCAATTTTGTGGGTTGCTTTTTACCAGATTTCTGATAATATAAACCAGTTATGGTAACAGATGACCTCTAAAAAGTGTCAGCTTTTCTCTTTTTTAATCGGTAATTTACTGGTAACTGCTGGTTACCACAATCACCGCACACTAACTTCTGATGGTACAGAAACCTGTCAACACCGATTTTTAAAATAATTTTATAGATAAAACTGTCCCTTAATGACCAAAACTAACTTTGTGTTAGTGTATCAAGAAGACAGACAATGACAACATACAAAGGTTTTATGTTTCTTCTGTTTTTGTCTTTCTTTTTTTTTTCTCTTTTTTCTTTAAATATTGTAAGAACACCGATAGTTACCTTAACAAACTCGTCAAAAGAGATATTCTGGTCTTTATCTAGGTCAACCTCCATGATTGTTCTGTCTGCAATGCTGCCCAACTGAATAAAAAAATATTGAAATGGTAAAACAATGTTTTCATTGGTTCACTAAAAACCTTAAAAAAGAAAAGCCACACTTTTACAACAAATTCTCACAAAACAATATTTAAACTAATATACATATTTTCAACATTTTGATTCTCTGGCTGTTTCACACAATGGATTACTTTTGGCTTTCACTGATAATTACTTCCAAAAACATTTACAGCAAATCTGCACTGTTATCAATGGTGACGATAATGCTTTTTCTTGCAGTCCTGATGTCTCCAGTGAGATATGTTTTTCTTTTCATTTCCCATGCCACTTTGTCACTTATTTTCTCTTCATCGTCCACGTCTTCACTTTTGATCTGGCTTTGCTAGGGACTGCCAGGTTCCCCAGCTACCTTCTTGTGAACTGCCCAAAAAATTGTGACCATCTTTTCTTTATGGTATTAGGTTGAAATGTTCTTTCAGTGCTCTGTCTATGTGTTTTCTCAGGCACTCAGTGTATCTGCTGAATCATTATCCAAAATCTTTACGTCCATCTATTTCTGATGCTCATTTACTGCCCATATACTCAAGATCTCACATACAGACGAATGTCTGTGTAGGAGAGGAGTACAGACCCCAGAACATGTTCTCTACGAGTGCCCAATTTCTACAGATCTACCAACCAGACATGACCACAGGGCTCGGACCTAAGGCGGAAGCTGTGGGGCTGTCAGGAGGACCTGGAGAAGACTGTGGGGCTGTCAGGAGGACCTGGAGAAGACTGGGGCTGTCAGGAGGACCTGGAGAAGACTGGGACTGTCAGGAGGATCTGGAGAAGACTGTGGGGCTGTCAGGAGGACCTGGAGAAGACTGGGACTGTCAGGAGGACCTGGAGAAGACTGGGGCTGTCAGGAGGACCTGGAGAAGACTGTTGGGCTGTCAGGAGGACCTGGAGAAGACTGGGGCTGTCAGGAGGACCTGGAGAAGACTGTGGGGATGTCAGGAGGACCTGGAGAAGACTGGGGCTGTCAGGAGGATCTGGAGAAGACTGGGACTGTCAGGAGGATCTGGAGAAGACTCGGGCTGTCAGGAGGACCTGGAGAAGACTGTGGGGATGTCAGGAGGACCTGGAGAAGACTGTGGGGATGTCAGGAGGACCTGGAGAAGACTGTGGGGATGTCAGGAGGACCTGGAGAAGACTGTGGGGATGTCAGGAGGACCTGGAGAAGACTGTGGGGCTGTCAGGAGGACCTGGAGAAGACTGTGGGGATGTCAGGAGGACCTGGAGAAGACTGGGACTGTCAGGAGGACCTGGAGAAGACTGGGACTGTCAGGAGGACCTGGAGAAGACTGGGACTGTCAGGAGGACCTGGAGAAGACCGGAACTGTCAGGAGGACCTGAAGAAGATTGTGGACTTCATCGTGGCGACCAGACCACTGATTCAGTATGGTCAAGAATTTGCATGCTAAAAAAGAATTGCCCATGTAACAACACACAGCAATACAATCTTTATAAACACTGGTCTGCCTGGCCTCAATGTCATGGATACTCTTTTGTTGTCAAGATCTTTAGCTCATTAAAAAAGTGCTTTAAACTTCACTGCTTTTGACACTTCATTTGAAAAGGTACCTAATTTCCTCTACTTCAGGGTTACTCAAGTCTATTTCTGCTCACAACCCACTATAATTTTCCCCTAAGTTATACCAAAACATTTATGTCTTTTAACCGCGACCCTCAGACTTTGGCTTTGCCTCGGCGGCAGATTGCATATGTTCACACTGAGAAAAGCTACTCTGATCTATTTTTACCAATAAATACCAAGCCATATACACACCTGATCATCCGATATATTAGCTCCAACCATCATGTGTAAAACATTTAGGAGCTCATCTCGAGATATCATGTCATCTCCATCCAGATCATACATTTTGAATGCAACTGTTGCGGAGATGAATACCAGAGAAATAAATAACCAGCATACAAATTGAGCAGCAAATAAAAAAGGGAGGACAAATACACAAGCATAGAAGAAAGCAGGTAATATAATGGGGCCTGATCTAATCACAGCTGGACAAAGAGAACAATATACATTTTTTGTAGCTTATATTATCATCTTTCACAACTACTGATGAAGTATTAACCATAGAGAAGGTTCTTCCTTTCAGACCTTTTGTAGGTAAGAGTTAGCTAAAAAAAACAATTGAGAGTCCTTACAGACTGAATGGCAGAAATGACTCACTGCCATAAAATGCCAAAGAAGCTAAGACAGCACCAATTTCAAGACATTCATCCCAATCACAAATTAGACTTCTTTTAGTTTGAACTAATGTTTAAACTCACAACTTATATAACGGGTAGAAATATAATGGACAGGAATAAAATGGCAGACTTACATTTAAGTTTCTCCTCTCTGTCATTCAGTTTATTTTTCTGTGCATTCTTTTTCACTGGCCTGAACCGGGCAAGTACCCTCATAAACTGACGGAAGTTGACTGTGTCGGAGCCGCTGGTTAAGGATATAGACACAAATGATTAAAGCAATTACATCTTTAAGAATTAAAAGTAATGAGTTACGCGCACACACACAAAAAAAATGTTTGGTGTTTAAATTTATTAGAGATATGTGGCTGCCATCAACTGATGCCCCTCTAGTTTTCTTTCCCTAGACTGTTTACTGTGTAATATAATACGGAACATTTCATGACAAATGAATAAACAGTCTCTTATAATGGCTTAACAAAAACCAAGTTAAGACTATTCAATTCAAATGTAATATCCACCCTCATTTATGCATGCGAAAGCTGGAAAACAACTAAAGAAATAGACAAGAAATTAGACTCTTTTGAAAACAAATGCCTAAGGAAAATACTCGGCATCAAGTGGAATGAATTCAAGAACAATGCAGAGATAAGACAGATGACTGAACAACAACCAGTCTCACGGGTGATCAGGAAAAGGAGATGGGCATATGTTGGTCACTTGATGAGAAGAAATGAGCAGAGAATCCCAAAACAAGCTGTCAAGTGGAACACAACAGGCCGAAGAAAAAGGGGCAGACAGCGTGAAACTCTGAAGAGGACATTATTAAGAGAGGCCAAGTTAACAGGCATAAAATCCTTTGTTGAGGTTGAAAGACTCGCCGAAGACAGGAAAAATTGGCGAACTACTTTGCGAGCCCTATGTGACGTCTAACGGCACGGGAAGGATATAAGATATAAGATATATATAATGGCTTAAGATCAATGGAATCTAATGAACAAAATGGAAAAAAAAATCTGGTGTTATTTATACTGCACTAAATGACGACAACAAAAACACCACAAAAGTTTACTACCTCTCTTGAAAAAATGCATGAACTATTCGGTCCCCCAAAGGATTGATGGCCAACTCAGGGATCCGAAGAAAATCTGCTCTCCTGAAAACGAATTATATAAAAATGATATACTAAAAATTGATGAGGATCATCTTAGAAATGTGAGCACAAGTAATAATGAAGCAAACTATCCTGATCAGAAATGAACATCACATAAAATATCCCGAGCATAATTTATCACAAACAGCAACTACTCTCAGACGAAAAAAAAAAAAAAGGTCACGAGTCAGAGCACTGCCAGGTGTTAAGAGTTTTCTAATAGTCTGGGTTCCTGATTTGTGAGAAGAAATAAATGCCTGCCACTGAAAATGGGAAACATCAGACTGCAGTATGAGGCACACCAGACCACTACACTTAATGGGATAGAAGGGAATTAGATATTCATGTTAATAATCACATGTACATAGGTCTATACCTAAATGACAATGACAAAAAAGCAAAAATAACAGAAAATAAAAGTGGATGAAACAAAGACAGCAGCTTTATAAGAATACAAAGAATGTAATGACAATGCACTATATTGGAAGTTGAAGAATGTAATGAAGTGGACTATTCAGGAACATAAAGAATGTAATGATTGTAGATTACTGAGGAAATGAAGAATGTAGTGACAGTGCACTGCATAAGGAAGACGAAGAATACTCTGGCGGTGCATTACATGGGACAATGAATAATATATGATAGTGCACAATATAGGAAGATGAACACAGAGACAGTGCACAACATAGGAAGATGAACACAGAGACAGTGCACAACATAGTAAGATGAACACAGAGACAGTGCACAACATAGGAAGATGAACACATAGACAGTGCATAACATGGGAGAATAAAGAATGTAGTAATGATAGACTACACAGGAAAATGAAGAATGTAGTGATGATGGATTACACAGAAAAATGAAGAATGTAGTAATGATGGACTTCACAGACTACACAATAAGATGAAGAATGTAATAATGATGAACTGCACAGACTACCCAGTAAGATGAAGAATGTAATGGTAATGGACTGAACAGATTACACAGCGAGATGAAGAATGTAATGATGATGGACTGCACCTACTACACAGTATGACAAAGAATACAATGATGATGGACTGCACCTACTACACAGTATGACAAAGAATACAATGATGATGGACTGCACCTACTACACAGTATGACAAAGAATACAATGATGATGGACTGCACCTACTACACAGTAAGACGAAGAATGTAATGATGATGGACTGCACCTACTACACAGTAAGACGAAGAATGTAATGATGATGGACTGCACCTACTACACAGTAAGACGAAGAATGTAATGATGATGGACTGCACCTACTACACAGTAAGACGAAGAATGTAATGATGATAGACTGCACCTACTACACAGTAAGATGAAGAATGTAATGATGATGGACTGCACCTACTACACAGTAAGATGAAGAATGCAATGATGATGGACTGCACCTACTACACAGTAAGACGAAGAATACAATGATGATGGACTGCACCTACTACACAGTAAGACGAAGAATACAATGATGATGGACTGCACAGACTACATAGTAAGATGAAGAATGTAATGATGATAGACTACCTAGTAAGATGAAGAATGTAAAATAAAACATGAGAAAGACTACATCAAAACTGAAACAACTAATTTCAGGAGATTCTGAAATGTCTGCAGACCCAAAATCCCCAAATTCGGACTTAATTACTGAAGATCATGAAAATGACAAGAAAAAAAATATATAAAAAAACACCCACTGCAACTTTAAAATCTTCAACAGAAACATTCTATTCTAATCACAATTTTCTGCATTTTACCAAATACGTTAATATGCAGTATAATAGCCACAATAATAATAAAATAATAAATGTAATAGCTCTTATATCCTTGAATGTCTTCTTCTTCTTCTTCATCAAACACTTCCAGATGTCAACCTGGATGTCTCTGAAGTATGCCACCGTTTGTTTTAGGCTGTTAAGATCACCATACAGCTTGCCATGGAATATTTTTTAATATGATTTCAAAGGAGACAGACATCAGTTATTTATGGAAGTTGCCTAGCATTACTTGATTCAACAGTTTCACTGGTTGATTCTAGCAATCATAGGTATAATGTAACAGTTAAACTATAATTAGATACATCCATTACATGCACTGATAGTAATTTGTCAGTTACTGACTTACTTCAGGAAGCCTTGATCACTTTTGTCCAGGTTTGTAAATCGGCTGTAGAGACGGACAATCTGGTTGCTTGAAACTGGTGATATTAAATATACAACAGCTTACGGGTCAGTGTAAAATGTCCACAACTTATGATATCACAATGATGAGAAAGCATTGTGGGCTTGCTATACGGCAGGTAGGTGATACTAAAGTTTGTTAAGAGTATGAATATTACTCATGTGATAAAATTAAGATCTTTAGACTCCAAACAGGCCACAACTGACTTAGACTTCACATGTATAACAAGCTGAAGATAAGCACAACATAATGAGGTATCACATGGTTAACAAGCTGAAGATAAGCACAACATAATGAGATATCACATGGTTAATAAGCTGAAGATAAGCACAACATAATGAGATATATGGTTAACAAGCTGAAGATAAGCACAACATAATGAGATATCATATGGTTAACAAGCTGAAGACAAAGAGAACTGATGAATATACCAATATAACTGAGTAAAATGACCAGCCCAGTATCTACTGCAAGACTGTCCTGCATATGAAGAGCAAAGATGGTACATATGGTCATCTTCATGACCGAGCTGTATGGCCATGCTGAAGACCTGAGGCAGACTGTTGTGTCCTTCAAAGTTACCCCACCTGATGCCTGACAATGAATCTCATAAAACTCATTCTCATGCTGCTGAACTGTGATCATATTTTGCCATTCTGCATGGCCTTCAGAATCTCTAATAACATCTGTTGCTCCCTGTTTCTGTGTCAATTGGTCAGCCCATTCAGTTATTTTTTTTCCCTTAGTATCCCTGTTTCTTTTTTTCCCTTGAGTTTTCCAGTGACTGCCAAGTTCTCTCTCCCTCAGTCATGTCTAAAAAGCAAACTCTGGATTTTATATACTGGTTTTAACTAGTTTTCAATGCTCTGGAACATTCTGAGAACATTATTCAAGAAACAGCTAGGGCCTGTGGACAGTAGAGTGATAGATCACAGTGCTGGATGGTTCATTCATTCATTTGCATGTCCCTTGCGGAACTTTGCCTCCCAAACAGCACTCCTGTAGGCCTCTCGGTTGCGAGCAAGATGGCCTGCTGCTGCTGCGTCCATTTGCAGATTGTCAACGATTTCTTGCAGCCATCTTCGTTTTGGTCTTCCTCTTTTTCTTTTTCCCATTATGTATCCTTCCAATATGGTCTTCTCTAAATTATCATGATGTTTAATGACACTGCTGGATGGTAAGCTTTGAAAAATACAAAGACTTATGACATCAGAGATAGAACATTATTAACAGAATGACCATGACCTTCTTCTTCTTCTTCATTCGCATTGTCTGTCTATATCTGCAGTCCTATCTCTTGGATAAATTTCACTGTTTTTTGTAACTCATGTATGGAACCGTAGAGCTTATCTTCTTTAGTGGTTTCACTGGGCCAGTAATTATTTCTCAGTGTCTCGTAGTTAATGCAGTTCTGGAGGATATGTTCCACAGTTTGGGGCACCTGGGCACATGTACATAGATTAGTAGTACCAACCTTAAACTTTGTATACATATGACTTCGGAGTCGGCTGTGTCCTGTTCAGTGACCATGACCTGAATCAGGACTCTTGTTGGACAAACAACTGCCTAGCCATAGGAGGATAACTCACTATGCAACTTGGCTATCTCACATTACAGATTGCTCAAGGCTGATGATAATCAGGCATGGTAATGATGCCGATTTATATGACAAGATATCCTTTTGTTAGACTGGGGAGGGACTGCGAGGAGGCCATAACCTGACAATTCTTCATAAGAAAATCACCATGAACCATTCTGATGTCACAGTAATTAATGAGCTGCTTTCTTTGTCCAACCAAATGATATTCACTATTTTGCTGAGTTAGCAAATGTGGAACTAGTACGAACTCCCTGTAACTGCAAGCTGTTATTCTTTGCAGCCGATGCTGTAGAAATGTTGAGGCACAGCACTGTATTGGTGTAGGAGCAGGTTATCACAGGTACTTTTTCAGTCCTGGATTACAGCTAAAAAGCAGGTGATGGCAATGCTTCTTTAGTAGACTCCACTACCATGGGGACTATGGAGATTCCTACCCCATTAGCCAGGCTAGGCCTGTTACTTGGGGTACCACGGAAAGGCGGGAAGGGTCTTGGTCAGCTATGGTTCGCTGACCCTGATGCTGGCATATCACCTATGGGTCGCTGATTGCCTCATTGGACAAGCGTCTTCACCCCTCAGCAAATGTGGAAAGACATGGAGTACAAGATGAAAGGCAAATATAAACATCTGAGAAGAACCTGTGAAGAATTTATGGATTGGTAAGAGACCCTATAACACAACAATGGAAGACAAGAAGCAACAAAGAAATCTACACGTTGTTTGTCTCTCTGCTTATAAATGGCCACTATGAATAACAGACTGAGGTGGCTCAGACATTTAGATAGACTGGAGGAGGATAGACAAAGAATGATACAGAAGTGATGAAAGAGGATAGACCAAGAGGTAAACCTAGATAATGATGATGAGACAACCTTGAATAAGCTATATGTGTCAACAACTGGCAAGAAAAGATCAGGAACAGGAAGGAATTGAGATGTGTCTTGTCTGCATCAGTGAACCACAATGGTTTCGAAAGTTGCTGAATTTGGCAGTTTCTCAAAGCAAAAAAAAAAGCAAATGTAGAAACTCCTTTATTAATATTCTGAATATACTGTTCAGAAATGAGACGTTTAAGGAGAATACTAAATGTGACAAGAAGAGACCAGATAAGAAATGATACCATCAGGGCGAAGGTTGGAGTAGCACCAGTATTACACTATAACCAGAAACAGCAAGTCAAATGGTTTGGTTACATGGTTACTACCAGACAGTATATCACAGAAAACATTCACACTAAGATCTGTAGGTAACCGAAGAGGAGGTCGCCCACGCAGGAGATGGCGAGAGAGAACATTACAGCATCATTAAATATTCCATTATATGAAGCAAATCGTCAAGCCCTATCTAGACGTCTGTTTGTCCCCTCAACACTGAAAGGTATATGAGGAAGGAAACAAGACAAGTCTACGTCAGTATAATATTCGATGATGGCCAGTTTAAATTGTTTTAAGACTCAAGAAAAACGATGTTTTGTCATGAAAAAACCACTCATAATAAAGAATAGTTTCGTTGCCTTCTATTCTGTGTCACTGTGACATTCCTGCAGCCACACAAACTCCTAAAAATAAACAAACTGTAGTAAAATTATCGTCACTCACATCCAGTTTCCTTGTGGATCTCTGTAATTTCTTCCTCCTGTAGCATAGATGACCTGGCTCCCATGCTGAAACAGTCACCAGACAACCGATTTCGGATCGACCCGAGTCCAAATGTCCACAAACTTCCTGGTGGAGGTTGGTTTTTTGGACTGGGTAATTCTAAAAACTACGAACGGGAAGCTTATCATTTTTCTAATCCAGCGGTTACAGGTTATTATTCCCCTTGGGTCATAGAACAGCCGTGTACCTCTAATTAAAATTAAAACAATAAATAGAACCCAGATAATGTTAACAATCCTAAGATTTAAATCGGACCATTTACTGGTTTGTATTTACTTAAAATTTACATCTTGGCGAACTACCATGGGGGCCCTATGTGACGTTTAACGGCACGGGAAGGATGTAAGATTTACTTAAAATAATGAAAGTTCGTAGAAGGAACAGCTGTTGAATAAGTAAACCATTCTGCATATCTCGGCAGCTATATAGACCACAGTGGTGTTAGAATTCGAATTGCCAAAACAGCACTGTCCTTCAAGAATCTTGAGAACATATGGCATTCACAAGTTATAAGCACAAAAACAATGTTAAAATTATTCAATTCAAATGTAATATCCGCCCTCATTTGTGCATGTGAAAGCTGGAAAACAACTAAAGAAATAGACAAGAAATTAGACTCTTTTGAAAACAAATGCCTATGGAAATAAAGTGGAATTAATTCAAGAACAACGCAGAGATAAGACAGATGAGCAAAAAACAACCTGTCTCATGGCTGATCATAAAAGGAAGATGGACATATGTCAGTCATATGATGAGAAGAAACAATCAGAGAATCCCCAAACAAACTACAAATGGAACACAACAGGCTGATGAAAAAGAGGTCGACCATGTGAAACTCTAAAGAGGACATTGTTAAGAGAAGTCAATTCAGTGGGCATAACATCCCTTGATGAGATTGAAAAACTCGCCAAAGACAGGACATCTTGGTGAACTACCATGCGGGCCCTATGTAATGTTTAATGGCACGGGAAGGATGTAAGATTTACTGTATCCTTCCTTTCTGTACAGTGAAGTGTTGAGGGAAGATGCAGTTGGCGTTTTTTGGACCATATGGGTGGCCTCAGTGATGTTCATGCCTTAATTCTTGAGTGTCTCTATAACTCCATCTTTTCCGGGATCTACCTCTTGATCTGTGTCCTGTAGTTTGTTTGGTAGTAGAAGGCCCTTGCAGCTAGCTGTATATGCATCATTCTCTGCATATCGTGGGCATGATGTAGCCCCTATCACAATTGTCATATAGTCGTCATTTTCCTTTTCGACTACATTCCAGATACATGTGTAGTTGTGTGAAGTAGGGTGTGGGTATATCAAATGAGGGCGCAACAGTAGCCATAAAGGCCTACCCGGATCACCTGAAAATGACTGATTAAAAGGGCTCTAGTGAAGCTGCAACAGGCCTAGAAAGCAGACAGTGAGTTTTCTCTTTCTACAGACTTATGAAAGGAGATAAAACGGCTTGTTTTGAACAGAAGTAGGGGTGGACCTAAGGAGACATGGAGAAGGACAACAGAGGGTATGTTGAGCAATGAAGGGCTCAGCTGGGCAAGAGCAGAAAAAAGGGCAAAGGACAGGCATTTGTGGAAAACCCTTGTGGAAGCACCATGTGCCCTGGTTCACAGAAGGTGTGACGATGTTGTGACAAAGAAATGTGTTTGTTTTCCAATTTTGCAATTAGTGTCCTTTACTATAAGAAAGTTTCCATGGTGGTGTTGTGATTAGTGCAGTCATTTGCTGATCAGGAGGGTCCCTGGTTTGATTTCACCCTCAAGAAGAATTTTGTCGAACCGAGCAGCACCAAGGCAAAGCCAAAGTGAACAGAAAAGCCTTACTTTGAGCATAAAAAAGACAGAGACTATGGTTATATCTAAGAAACAGAATCCACCAGCATGCAGCATAAAATCAAACAGAACTAAAGCAGGTGCAGAAACTCAAATACCTTGGAGCAGTAATAACTTCAGATGGGAAATGCAGAACAGAAATTAGGAACAGAATAGGCCAAGCAAAGACTGCATTTCAGAGAATGAGAAATATATCATCCAACACATCCTTATCAATGAATGTTAGAAAACGAGTCCTAAAATGCTATATTGAACCTATCTTGTTATATGGAAGCGAATCATAGACATTAGGCAGGTCTGCACAAACATCACTGGAAGCGCAGAAATGTGGTTTATTAGAAGAATGTTGCAAATCCCCTGGACAGCAAAAATAACTAATGAAGAATGTATGAGAAGAGCTGGAGAGACAAAAAATCTTGTCAAAAAAATAAGAGAGAGAAAATGTACTTTCATAGGAAATGCAATGAGAAGAAGGGGCATTGAAAATATTATAACAGGAAAAATAGAAAGAAGAAGATCAAGAGGAAGACCAAGAGAAATGATACTGGACAGTCTGATGGGATGGTATGAGAGGAGATCACCAACTGAGCTGATGGCCTGCATGAAGGATCGTTGTACTCTGGAGAAGCATAATAGCCAATGCCAGTCGGCACAGCACCTGATGATGATGATGATCTTGGGTTTCCCTATGAAAACAAAGGTAGACAGGTGCTGGCATCCATACCTCAACGGCCTAGAAATGTGAAGGTACAAACACTTCACGTCCCTATGGCAAGCAAATGCCACAGAACACAGAGAGAACCATAAGAAGGGGATGACATGAAAACATAACAACAGGAAAGAGAAATGGGAAGAGAGGCAGGAGAAGGCCAAGAGAGAAGATCAAGGACAGTCTTAAAATGTTGTGATGATAAAAGAGTCACCAAATGAACTGAAGGAAAATGTCAAGGATAAAGATCTGTGGACAAACATGACCAGCAACACATGCTTATGATTACTTTTGTACGTGTTGATGGCATTCTTTTCTGCTCCGTCAGTTTTGCACTTGCTCAGGTTTAATATTCATGCAACATTTTTTTTTTCTTTTTGTTTCACCGAGATTTTTTGGAAAGGATTTATAACAGACTTCTAAAAATGTTAACGTTAATTTTGTGCTCTTTCAGCTAATTTGCATAATATTAATTTTCAGCCAAGAACTAATATTTGTTCTATTAGCAATAGCTTAAAGTAGGAACCTATTTTGTTGATCATTTTGCTAGCAATTGTTCCTGTGCTGACATCTAGGAACACCTCTTGAAGTGATGTAAGAACAGAACACTCAGCAGTAACATAAACATAGCATGGTCATTATAGAAAAAGAACAATATCATTTTTATTCTTAAAGTTCTTTCTGGCTCTTCTGGTTTTTTTTGCTTCCGGTGATTATGCTGTATTCACAACACCATTCACTGTGCCATAGTTCTACACCTCTGGGTCAAATATTTGAGATCTTATCCTTCTTATCAATGAGGGAAAATAAAAGGAGGACATCTATCGCTCTTCAGAAAGTAAAACAACTAAAGAATCTGTGGAGAGGAACAGACAGAACTACAAAAATAAGATTTTTAAGGGCATGCATCTTTCCCATCGCAACATACGCCTGTGAGACCTGGACACTTAACAAAATAGCTGAGAAACACATAAATGCTTTTGAATGTAAATGCTACAGAAGAGTTCTTCAAATATCATGGACACAAAAAAAGAACAAATATATCCATACTACAAGAACTTAATATTGAAGAAGGCTGGCTAGTAAAGAGGATTAAAGAGAGAAAACTTAAATATTTTGGACATATTAAACGTCATAAGAATTTAGAAAAGACCGTCTTGGAAGGGTACATACTGGGAAAAAGAAAGGGAGGAAGACCAAGGCGAAGATGGCTGCAAGACATCTTTGATGATGTGCAAATGGATGCATCAGCAGAAGACCATCTTGCTCACAACTGAGAGGCCTACAGGAGTGCTGTTAGGGAGCCAAAGTCCGCAAGGGACATGCAAATGACTGAATGATCCTTCTTCTGTCTCCCCAGAACTGCAAGCCTGTCAGTCAGTCAGAGTTCTGTAGGCCTTCTGGTTGTAAGCAAGATTCTCTGCTGCTGATGTATCCATTAGAAACTAAGTGTGCAGCACTTTTTTTTTTAAACAGACTCCACTGCTCTGTGGACTATGACAATCCCTGTCCTATTAGACTGCTACTAGGATCAGTTACCGTTTTCCAACTTTGATGCTAGCATGTCAGCTACAAGTCATTGACTGCTAAATCAGAACACAAGTCTCTCATATAATGCAGTCAAAACACTGATAAAAGCCAGATACAAAAACATCCAGGACACCAGAAGAATGATGCCTACTATCAGCTCAGTAGAGAACAAGTGGAGATCTTTAAACTCAGAATAGGCCAGAACAGATTGAGATATCACATGTTTTAACAGGCTCAGAATAGGCCACAACAGATTGAGATATCACACGTTTAACAGGCTGAGAATAGGCCACAAAAGACTGAGATATCACATGTTTTAACAGGCTCAGAATAGGCCAGAACAGATTGAGATATCACACGTTTAACAGGCTGAGAATAGGCCACAACAGATTGAGATATCACACGTTTAACAGGCTCAGAATAGGCCACAACAGACTGAGATATCACATGTTTTAACAGGCTGAGAATAGGCCACAACAGATTGAGATATCACATGTTTTAACAGGCTCAGAATAGGCCACAACAGATTGAGATATCACATGTTTTAACAGGCTGAGAATAGGCCAGAACAGATTGAGATATCACATGTTTTAACAGGCTGAGAATAGGCCACAACAGATTGAGATATCACACGTTTTAACAGACTAAGAATAGGCCACAACAGATGGAGATATCACATGTTTTAACAGGCTCAGAATAGATTGAGATATCACATGTTTTAACAGGCTGAGAATAGGCCACAACAGACTGAGATATCACATGTTTTAACAGGCTGAGAATAGGCCACAACAGATTGAGATATCACATGTTTTAACAGGCTGAGAATAGGCCACAACAGATTGAGATATCACATGTTTTAACAGGCTCAGAATAGGCCACAACAGATTGAGATATCACATGTTTTAACAGGCTGAGAATAGGCCACAACAGATTGAGATATCACACGTTTTAACAGACTAAGAATAGGCCACAACAGATGGAGATATCACATGTTTTAACAGGCTCAGAATAGATTGAGATATCACATTATATGAAGCAAATCGTCAAGCCCTATCTAGACGTCTGTTTGTCCCCTCAACACTGAAAGGTATATGAGGAAGGAAACAAGACAAGTCTACGTCAGTATAATATTCGATGATGGCCAGTTTAAATTGTTTTAAGACTCAAGAAAAACGATGTTTTGTCATGAAAAAACCACTCATAATAAAGAATAGTTTCGTTGCCTTCTATTCTGTGTCACTGTGACATTCCTGCAGCCACACAAACTACTAAAAATAAACAAACTGTAGTAAAATTATCGTCACTCACATCCAGTTTCCTTGTGGATCTCTGTAATTTCTTCCTCCTGTAGCATAGATGACCTGGCTCCCATGCTGAAACAGTCACCAGACGACCGATTTCGGATCGACCTGAGTCCAAATGTTCACAAACTTCCTGGTGGAGGTTGGTTTTTGGACTGGGTAATTCTAAAAACTACGAACGGGAAGCTTATCATTTTTCTAATCCAGCGGTTACAGGTTATTATTCCCCTTGGGTCATAGAACAGGCGTGGACCTCTAATTAAGATTAAAACAATAAATAGAACCCAGATAATGCTAACAATCCTAAGATTTAAATCGGACCATTTACTGGTTTGTATTTACTTAAAATTTACATCTTGGTGAACTACCATGGGGGTCCTATGTGACGTTTAACGGCACGGGAAGGATGTAAGATGTAAGATTTACTTAAAAATAATGAAAGTTCTCATTACCGACGAAGGCCAAATATACGTAGAAGGAACAGCTGTTGAATAAGTAAACCATTTTGCAAATCTCGGCAGCTATATAGACCACAGTGGTGACACCAAAAGAGAAGTTAGAATTCGAACTGCCAAAGCAGCATTGGCCTTCAAGAATCTTGAGAACATATGGCATTCACAAGTTATAAGCACAAAAGCCATATTAAGATTATTCAATTCAAATGTAATATCAACCCTCATTTATGCATGTGAAAGCTGGAAAACAACTAAAGAAATATAAAAGAAATTAGACTATTTTGAAAACAAATGCCTAAGGAAATAAAGTGGAATGAATTCAAGAACAACGCAGAGATTAGATGAACAAACAACAACCTGTCTCATGGTTGATCATAAAAAGAAGATGGACATATGTCGGTCATATGGTGAGAGAATCCCCAAACAAGCTACAAATGGAACACAACAGGCCGATGAAAAAGAGGTCGATCACGTGAAACTCTAAAGAGGACATTGTTAAGAGAAGCCAATTCAGTGGGCATAACATCCTTGATGAGACTGAAAAATTCGCTGAAGACAGGACATCTTGGCGAACTACTATGCAAGCCCTATTTAACGTTTAACGGCACGGGAAGGATGTAAAATTTACTGTATCCTTCCTTTTGTACAGTGAGGTGTTGAGGGGAGATGCAGTTGGCGTTTTTTTTGGACCATATGGGTGGCCTCAGTGATGTTCATGCCTTAATTCTTGAGTGTCTCTATAACTCCATCTTTTCCGGGGTCTGCCTCTTGATCTGTGTCCTGTATTTGTTTGCTAGTAGAAGGCCCTTGCAGCTAGCTGTATATGCATATCTCTGCATATCGTGGGCATGATGTAGCCCCTATCACAAATGACATATAGTCGTCATTTTCCTTTTCGACTACACTCCAGATACACGTGTAGTTGTATGAAGTATGGTGTGGGTATATCAAATGAGGCCGCAATGGTAGCCATGAAGGCCTACCTGATCACCTGAAAACGACTGACTAAAAGGGCTCTAGTGAAGCTGCAAAAGGCCTAGAAAGCAGACAGTGAGTTTTCTTTCTACAGACTTATGAAAGGAGATAAAATGGCTTGTTTATGGACCCCCCCCCCCCCAAAAAAAAAAAAAGAAAAATAAGGAGTGGCATAGGCATTCTTTCTAAGATGGACACCACAGGGGAACAGAAGTAAGGGTGGACCTAAGGAGACATGGAGAAGGACAAGAGAGAGGATGTTGACCAATGGAGGGCTCACCTGGGCAAGAGCAGAAAAAAAGGGCAAAGGACAGGCATTTGTGGAAAACCCTGGCTCTTCTGTTTTTTTTTTTCTTTTTGCTTCTGGTGATTATGCTGTATTCATAATAGCATTCACTGTGCCATAGTTCTACACTTCTGGTTAAATATTTGACATCTTATCCTTCTTTTATCTCCCTGGAACTGCAAGCCTGTCAGTCAGTCACAGCTCTCCTGTAGGCCTTTTGGTTGTAAGCAAGATTCCCTGCTGCTGATGCATCCATTAGAAACCAAGTGTGCTGTACTTTTTTTTTTTTAACAGACTCCACTGCTCTGTGGACTATGACAATCCCTGTCCTATTAGACTGCTACTAGGATCAGTTACCGTTTTCCAACTCTGACGCTAGCATGTCAGCTACGAGTCATTGACTGCTAAATCAGAACCAGGTTGACACAAGTTTCTCAGGTAATGCAGTCAAAACACTGATAAAAGTCACATCCAAGAACATTCAGGACACCAGAAAATGATGCCTACTGTCAGCTCAGTAGAGAAGAACAAGTGGAGATTGTTAAGAGAAGCCAATTCAGTGGGCATAACATCCTTGATGAGACTGAAAAATTCGCTGAAGACAGGACATCTTGGCGAACTACTATGCAAGCCCTATTTAACGTTTAACGGCACGGGAAGGATGTAAAATTTACTGTATCCTTCCTTTTGTACAGTGAGGTGTTGAGGGGAGATGCAGTTGGCGTTTTTTTGGACCATATGGGTGGCCTCAGTGATGTTCATGCCTTAATTCTTGAGTGTCTCTATAACTCCATCTTTTCCGGGGTCTGCCTCTTGATCTGTGTCCTGTATTTGTTTGCTAGTAGAAGGCCCTTGCAGCTAGCTGTATATGCATATCTCTGCATATCGTGGGCATGATGTAGCCCCTATCACAAATGACATATAGTCGTCATTTTCCTTTTCGACTACACTCCAGATACACGTGTAGTTGTATGAAGTATGGTGTGGGTATATCAAATGAGGCCGCAATGGTAGCCATGAAGGCCTACCTGATCACCTGAAAACGACTGACTAAAAGGGCTCTAGTGAAGCTGCAAAAGGCCTAGAAAGCAGACAGTGAGTTTTCTTTCTACAGACTTATGAAAGGAGATAAAATGGCTTGTTTATGGACCCCCCCCCCCCCAAAAAAAAAAAAAGAAAAATAAGGAGTGGCATAGGCATTCTTTCTAAGATGGACACCACAGGGGAACAGAAGTAAGGGTGGACCTAAGGAGACATGGAGAAGGACAAGAGAGAGGATGTTGACCAATGGAGGGCTCACCTGGGCAAGAGCAGAAAAAAAGGGCAAAGGACAGGCATTTGTGGAAAACCCTGGCTCTTCTGTTTTTTTTTTTCTTTTTTGCTTCTGGTGATTATGCTGTATTCATAATAGCATTCACTGTGCCATAGTTCTACACTTCTGGGTTAAATATTTGACATCTTATCCTTCTTTTATCTCCCTGGAACTGCAAGCCTGTCAGTCAGTCACAGCTCTCCTGTAGGCCTTTTGGTTGTAAGCAAGATTCCCTGCTGCTGATGCATCCATTAGAAACCAAGTGTGCTGTACTTTTTTTTTTTTAACAGACTCCACTGCTCTGTGGACTATGACAATCCCTGTCCTATTAGACTGCTACTAGGATCAGTTACCGTTTTCCAACTCTGACGCTAGCATGTCAGCTACGAGTCATTGACTGCTAAATCAGAACCAGGTTGACACAAGTTTCTCAGGTAATGCAGTCAAAACACTGATAAAAGTCACATCCAAGAACATTCAGGACACCAGAAGAATGATGCCTACTGTCAGCTCAGTAGAGAAGAACAAGTGGAGATCTTTAAACTCAGAATAGGCCACAACAGATTGAGATATCACATGTTTAACAGGCTGAGAATAGGCCACAACAGACTGAGATATCACATGTTTAACAGGCTGAGAATAGGCCACAACAGATTGAGATATCACATGTTTAACAGGCTCATATGCAGGAAACTCTCTACTGTAGAGAGCGGAACAACAATACAACTCCTTCAGATCATCAGAGGAAGTACCCATTGCAGAACTGCCTTTCATTTGAAGAACCGAGACTGTGCTTTTGGCCATCACGTGTAGCAATCCATGACAAGCTGCATGGTGATCTTAACAGCCCAAGACAAACGGCAGGATTCTTCAAAGATATCCAAAATGATTACCTAAAAGTGTTCAATGAAGATACATCTGCGTATATGCAGTAGTTATTTCATTTTCTACCTTGATAATGATGACACTTATTACACAATATGTTTCAACACATAACAAAACATGACAAATTTATAAGCCTGTTTATTTACTTCTATCAAACACACAGCAGCCATACAGTATTTTGTTATCCATGATCATACATATTTTCCTATGCAGTCCTGTTACTACCCAGCAGTTTTCAAGAAATAATGAAGGCACACAGTCTCTTGCATTGTTTATTAATGGTCAAGTTCTGTAATTAAGAAAGCACTTAGAATTGTACAGCTTATGCCTGGACATCTTCTGTAATTATGAAAGCACTGGAAAGTGAAAGTGCAGCATCTAATATAATGATCTCAACAGAACTGGAAGTAGCAGATACATAACTAAAACCACTGCACCAACACAGTCCTGCTGTTCTTTCCTACTGTTGGCTCCTTCGGCGTACACAGCTCCACTTTGCCAGCATTGATAACTGCACCAACTCTGTTGTACTGATAATCACTTCTGCATTTAGAGGTCAAGGGAGATTCCCTGCCTTAAGACAAGGATTCTCAATCTGTGGGGAGTCTTCCCCCCTCTCTCCATGGATAATTTTAAGAGAGGGAGGGTGGGCTGCGGGAAGAAGTGGAAAAATTAGGACCATGGATTGACAGTCTCAAAATGCTGGAATACTGATCCTTTTACACTGTAAATCAGCATTCCAAGAACAGCACTGCAGAAAAGTGAGTTGGCTTCTCAATGAGATGGATGCAGATAGCAAATTCTTTTTTTGCCTTTCATTCAAGCTGCAAAAATAAACACCTGCTTTGTGTGTTGGAGGAAAATGCCTCTGAAAGTGAATACCTGCACAATGAGGCATGTCAAAATACACTCTGCATATGACTACCTGTGCACTTCAAAGAAAAACAGGACAAACATAAAATACTGACATAAAGCATATGCCTAAGTATGTGAATTATAACTTTTGGATTGACAACAACACTCTCTATATGAAAGTAAAGTTTAATGTTGGATGATATTGTTTGTTTTTTTTGCCCCATTAAAAAATAAGCAAAAAAAAAAACAATGATATATTTTTTGTACAGAAATGATAGTCAAATAATTTACACAGTAATGCATGCCAATACCCACTACAAAAAAAACGTACAAAAAGCTTATAAAGACTGCTTACAGCAATCCACTAACAGGCAAGAGTGAGCTCCAAATAAATAACTTCAATGTGACAGTGACACCAACCCCAATGTCACTTATGTGGTCACATGACTCGATCAGTCATAATTTAAAGCAAGTTCTAACAACCTTAGATGGCTTCCTTACTCAACAAACATGACTCACCATTACAAAACAATGAGATTTGTTCTGCGTATATTTTTGCCAGTTGTGTAAGTTTTGCATTTCCACCCCCCCCCCCCCCACCCTTTTCTGTCACATCTTGTTGATCAAGACTTCTTATATACACTGTGCTCCACCATTTTACAAAAGTGAACCAGAAGCTCTAACTGGAAAGCACATGCCTTTTGATGGAAGTGATGGCTACTTGTTTTTTACCATTACCAGCCTCCGTCTCCATGTCATCACATAGTCCGCCCAGGATAAGAATGTCGTAGCGGCAGTAGTATACCTACAGTAAAGTTAGAAAAGCTTTCAATTATTCTCAACACTGGATGTTTAAAAAAAAAAAAAAAACAAACATTTTTCAGCTGAAATTCTTTTAAAATCTGAGCATGCATGTTCAAAGAAATTGTTCAGGAGGAGCTACCATCTTTATATAAACAAATGATGTGCCATGAAAATGAAGAGTTATAACTGTTGTTTTTCAGCTAAACATGCAATCTCATCACCATTTTTCGGCCAACACCAACCAGAATAATATGTTATACAATTTCTGGAGTAGCCAGTATAGGAACTATACAGACACAGAGAGATGGATAATAAGAATTTTGTCTTGCTGAAGTACAATCTAGGCATTTGAGGTATTATTTATAGTGTATTTTAAATGAGGTTATAGTTGCAGTAGTTTACCTCATAATAACATTTCAGAATATATAAAGATCTGCCAATTTGATTTGCTACATTCTTCAATGATGGATAATAATTAAATACAACTATACACGAAGCACTCCAGTAAAGCTGTGATACCAAAATGTATAAACTAGGAAAAAAGTAGCAACAGCTTTATTACTTAACGACCAAGTTAAGTTTATTACTCGTTAAGTAATAAAGACGTTTCTACTTTTTTCCTAGTTTATATATTTCAATGATGGATGTGCGTTACTCTCACTGTTATCAACTTATTAAATTTCTGTTATTTTTTTTTTGGGTCTACTGACTTATTTCATTGCGTACAGGTTATTTAAAATATCCTGTTCTTTGGTTTAGCCATTACTCCTTCGAGGGTGTTTCAAAGCACTGGAGAGAACAGTCTTTTCATGTACTGGAGTTAAAGGTGTCTAACTTTAGTGACCTCAAGGGGCACAACTGTATGCAAAGTCAAGTGGTGGGCTGCATGTAAATCAACCAGTTTTTGATAACTTACATAAAAAAGTGACAGGTATTAACTCTTAGAAGACGAGAGATCCCTAAAAGGATCTTTGTGTGCCGGGTCTCTCCCACCCAAGAGCCCTATAAGGCTTCGGACTTTCTTTGAAAACACGTTTAACCAGTTAGAACTCTTCTGAATCCAAAGTTAAACTAGTGTTTTAAGCATGGGGGATAAAGAAGCCATATTGGAAATATAGATAGGGGGTAAAATTCAAGTTTATTTTGAGACTGAGTGGTCACAACGACCGATTAGACCTATCTTACTATATTTGTTTCTTGTAGCTGTAGATCTGTTAGATTTATTGGATGTCACAAACATCTATAAATATTGATTCATTTCCACTTATTTTAATGTGTGATACACACGTGGTGATCATGGAATTAAGTCAGTAAAATAACTTTTACACAGGGACATCCGTTCTCCAAAATGTCCACGTCGTCAGAAACTAAGGAACGGTTTGGAAGTAACGAGTCTCGAAAGAGTTAAGTAATGGTGAACTGATTGTATTTAATTAGCTTTTGTTTTTTCAACATATTTTGAAGAATGTTAATTATAATTAAATAAATTCCACTTTCATAATAACTCTCACAGGCCACAACAAAAAAAAAAAAAGGTCTTGCTGGCCTTCATCTGGACACCCCTGTTCAAGGTTATACCAAGTCTGAAGCTTCTTTGCCAAGAAGTCTAGAGCTTTCTCATAGTTTCTGTCACATCCCCATACCTTTCACACCCAAGTCCAGACTATATGGCAAGGTACAGCCACGTCAGTCTGAGTGCAATGGACACTTCTAGAGTAGATATTCTAGGTTGGTAGTTCTCAAAGTTGGTGGTGCAGCCTCTTTTGTGCTATGGGGAAGTTGGATGGGCTGGGGAGAAGGGGTGCCACAGCAGGAGACACAGGAACCAGAAGAGTGACAAAAATTGTTTGGGTCACTGGGTGTATGACCTCTGAGGTAAAGAGGTGGCAGTCTGAAAAAGTTTGGGAACTGCTGTTCTAGAATCTGTACCTTAACCTGATTAGTAAATATACCTTTGTTTTTATATCTTCAACATTTAAAAGTTACACAAAGTGAAGGGATAAACAGATGTGAGTAGTAAACAGAGGACAGCAACAAACAAAGCAAATTAAATTTAGACTAAGCAATTAAAACTCAGAAAAAAAAATCTGACAGAAAGACATAGATAAATCTGTAAAGAAAAAAAAAAAAGCAGGTAAGGAAAAAGAATTAAAAAAAAAAAAAAGCACCAGCATAAAGAAACAAACATGAACCTTACATGAGGGTTTGCAGTAAGGGATGCCCAACAAAATCAAAAACTGGAGAAGCCAGAGTTGCTGTCACAAATGACAGCTGCAGAAGTGTGTTCATCTAAAAAAAATGTGTATATTTTTTAATTAAAAAAAAAAAAAAACAAACACTGTAAAAGACCATCTCATAAATGCAGAAAAGTGCTAACAATTTGCTGTAATGGTAAAGGAAATGACTGTCTAAACAAACACACAAAAACTGTCATAGATTTTCACAGATTTATAATGACAAAATGAATTAACCTTTTCATTCCTGAATTATTTTCGATGATCTGCCAGAATAAGTTCTACGTAGAAACTTCAGTATAAAGAATATAGAAGGAAGTTATTCTATAACTGAAAAATTTGGATGTGGTCAGAAATGTGCTACCCTTCATTTTTTATTCAGATTTCATCTAAATATCACTTTTGGCGAGGCCTACAGGAGAGCTGTTAGGGAGGCAAAGTTCCACAAGGAACACGCACATAGCCGACTGACTGATCACTCTTGGCATTGATTTGCAGAGGCATGCAAGATCTACCAATTTTGCCTGTGTTGTTTTGGAGCAAAAGAGTTTTTATTAATCTTTCTTGGGCAAGCATATAAAACGGAAAACTACATGAATACAAAGACTTTGCTGACATAATATGACATTATGTGTAAAGTGTTAATTTACAGCCAAGCTCACATACATGTGTAATCTTACTTATTTAAACTTTCACCCAACATTAACTACAGTAAAAGCACCCTGCTGTAATAAATGTATAAATCACATGGCTGAAGTTCAGTAAAATTTCATCCTGCAACAAAAAAGGTTGCTATGCAACTTTTGTAATAACCAAATCCTAAAATTTTTTTATTAGCAATAGGTCACAACTTTCTAGTGATAGTGTCCTGCTACTTTATATAACCTATGCTAGACTTTTGTGATGCTGCAACACACTAGCAAAGATGACCCCCCCCCCCCACCACAGAGATAGCATGGCTTCCAATGCCACTGAGTCAAAGTTGGCCAAGACCTAATCCCGCCTCCAAGCTGCGCTCCAAAACATAAACTGTTTCACTACCTCATTCTGAACAACGAGGCAGTTATCAACATCTTCTCCCACATCCTGGAGATTCTTCAAAAGCCTTTTAAAGTCCAATTCAGATAATTAATGAAAAAAAGCAACTAAAACCCATCTCTGACCAATGCTTATGTTTCAAACTCTTTAGGACAGCTTTTGCTATAAAGAATTCAACTGAAAATTACATGGAGATCAGCAATCAACTAAACTGTATAAAAATAAAAAATGACTGACGCAATATCATAAAATGAAAGATTACCTTTATCAAGGAGGCATAGAAGGATACCAAACAAAATGCTCTTATTACTGATGTTGAAATTTTTCCTAACAATTCCTAGTTTAACTTCATAAAATACAGAAAAGCAGTTTCTCAATTAATTTCACTAGGGGTTTTATCTCCATACATTGCTAATCTTTGACAATATAGCCCACCTGTAACATGGGCATACCTTACTTATCTTTGATAGATATAGCCTGTATGTAAAATGAGCACACATTACTTATCTTTGATAGATATAGCCTGTATGTAACATGGGCACAACTTTTTTAACAGATACAGCCTATCTGTAACATGGACATACCTTACTTATCTTTGATAAATACAGCTTATCTGTATCATGGACACACCTTCTTATCTTTGATAGATACAGCCTATCTGTAACATGGACACACCTTCTTATCTTTGATAGATACACCTTATCTGTAACATGGACACACCTTCTTATCTTTGATAGATACAGCCTATCTGTAACATGGACACACCTTCTTATCTTTGATAGATACACCCTATCTGTAACATGGACACACCTTCTTATCTTTGATAGATACACCCTATCTGTAACATGGACACACTTTCTTATCTTTGATAGATACAGCCTATCTGTAACATGGACACACCTTCTTATCTTTGATAGATACAGCCTTTCTATAACATGGACACACCTTCTTTTATCTTTGATAGATACAGCCTATCTGTAACATGGGCATACCTTACTTATTTTTGATAGATACAGCCTATCTGTAACATGGGCATACCTTACTTATTTTTGATAGATACAGCCTATCTGTAACATGGGCATACCTTACTTATTTTTGATAGATACAGCCTATCTGTAACATGGGCATACCTTACTTATCTTTGAAGGGTACAGCCTGGCTGTAACATGAGAAACATCAAAATATCTGGACAACGTTCTCTGGAACAAACAATATCAACCAATGAATCATGTACAATATTTTTGTAGACAGTGATATTCTGAAGTAAAATATATTTTTAGAAGCAAAAATGTGCCTGCATAACAGTACAGTTACTAATGCCATTTATCCATAAATGGCCAAGAACCTAGACTAGCTCTCCATTGGTGGTCCCAGTAATAAACTCAGCCAGGCCAGGACATGATAATTAACTGTTCACTCATATTTTTCAATATGGCACCTGATGAGGTGCCAGGTAAGAATGGTCACATGAAATAGTGAGACACTGAAATGTGCTGATATAGTGACCCAGCATAACACAAAATATGGCAAAAAAAAAACTTAAAAGATAAGTTCACAGAGACTTCACATTAATTTATATTTCTCTATCAGTTAATATTTGTGAAAACTGCGACGCTTAATTTTTACAGTGTTTCCTGCTTTACCTGGCCAACTAATATGGAGTAAGGACCTTACACATGCTTCATTAATGTCCTTTGACCTGCTAATGAAGTCCCAAAAGTCAAGGTCTGAACATCTGGTGCATCATCAGTTTCAGTGGATGTTAGAATGGGTGGAAAAGAACCTTGCCATTAATTGCCTTAGTATCCTCTGCACTGGATTTTTGTTCGGGTTTACTGTCTTACCATATGAATCTCTCAGATCACTTACAATGCTGCTGGTTTTTAGCTCAAGGTACTATCTTTTACTGTCATATTACAGCAGGTGGACTAGACCAGACCGACTCACAAACAATACCGTAGGAGGTCATGAAATTTGTAGAATAAAGAATTCTGCAAATCGGCAGGGCCATAGTAAAGTCAAACGGTTGAGAGAGTTAACAGAGATTATTAAGAACTATTAGGCCCTCTTCATCTTAGAAGATAAGTTTTGAAACAAGTAAATGCCATAAGTTTGTGGAACTTGCCAAGAATAATTTTCTGAGCAGAATCTACCAATATTTAACTGGCCATTATATATGAGATGCAAACAAATTCACATATTTCGGCAGCATTATAGACACAGAGGATGGTACAGAAGCAGATACTACAGCAAGAACTGGGAAGGCTAGAGCAGCATTTCTACAGCTGAGAAACATCTGGAAGGCCAGCATCAGCCAAAAGTACCAAGAGACTGCAGACTTTTGCTAACATCCATCTAAAGATGATCATTCAGTTTAGATGGCCAAATATCATCAGTAATGAAGAGCTGTGGCAGAAAACCCACAGTGAAAGAAATGATAACGAAAAGACATTCAAGATAGGACGTAAAGCCTACCAGAAACATAATCAGACAAGCTCTCACCTGGAATCTCCAGGGAAGGAGAAAGAAAGACCTAGAAACAATTGGCAAAGGAGTCTTGACTACACCTGGAAATGGATAGAAGATACAGCTCAGGCCAGAAAAAAAACAGAAAGCCCTTGTTGATCACTTATGCCTCAGACAGGAATAAAGAAGGTGAGATCGACAGAAAAGAAGATTTGCACAGTACAGGGATCTCTATGCAAGGGTCTTTTAATTTTAGTTTTGGTCGCCATTCCAAAAAAAAAAAAGAAAAATTAGCCTTATTAAAAAACACAAAATATGTTAAGAATTATTGTATGCTAGTGTACGCTATGCAGCATTTGTTTCAACATGTTACAACAATAATTTCTCTTTTATTTTTCCTTAAGAAATCTTTAATCTTTCAACTGATGTTATGAATCAACTAGTCAACCCTCTAATGTCTCACCGGAGGTGCTAGAGAAATATAGCGAACGTAAAAGCCACCAATAATAAGACTGGCATCACGACCCAGAATCAGGGCTGTTACAGGCACTGAAAAAAAAAAAACCAGAATAAAACAAAAACTTTACTACAACCATTTGGTTGCTACTATCAGTACTAGAATTACAATCCACAAAATCCCATTTCTCTCTTCCCATCACTCTCTCCAATTATACACTGTATGAAAAATATGACATGTTTTGTTAATTTTATTTTTCAATTTAATAAAAAAAATAATAAAAAAAAAATAATAATTCCAAAGATCATCTCATAGTTTGTGCAGCTAAAGCAATACAGTTGATAACGGAATATCATACAGTGACTTGGGGACCCATTACTGGCATCACCTGGTTGACAGAGGTGTTATAATTCATGTTCCAAGTATTCAGGATTTCCAACACATTTGATACAACTAACGTCACTGCTGTGTCTGGACCAACAGGCAGCAGTGAGAATGGATGGTGAAACAACAACTTGGTTTGACATGGAACAGGGGGTCCGTCAGGGGTGCATGTTGTTGCCTGACTTATTTAACCTGTGTACTGAAAGTATGATGAGGAATGTTGGAGAAGATGTAGACAAAGAGTACTGCGATGCCATGGCGACTGGAGGTTATGGGATACCAGAGACTGGATATGCTGATGACACAGTATTGCTGTCCACAAAGGGAATGGAGAGACTGATTATGTCATTCTATAGGGACAGAGAAGAGCAAAACCTCTATCTTGATGCAAAGAAGGCTGAAATGATGACAAACGACAGAGCAAACAAGGCAGCTGAAATGTGTATCGATGAGGAAAGGTTGGAAGAAGTGGAGAGTTTTGAATGTCTTGGATCACTGTTAACTGATAATGGAGATACGATGAGGGAAATTAGGGGAGGCCATCTATTGTTCTTCAGAGAGTGGAACAACTAAAGAAGCTGTGGAGAGGAACAGATAGAACTACAAAAATGGTATTTTTAAGGGATTGCATCTTCCCCTTCGCAGCATATGCCTGTGAGACCTGGACCCTTAACAAAACAGCTGAGAAACACATAAATGCCTTTAAATGTAAATGCTACAGAAGAGTTCTTCAAATATCATGGACACAGAAAAGAACAAATATATCCATACTACAAGAACTTAATACTGAAGAAGGCTGGCTATTAAAGAGAATTAAACAAAGAAAACTTAAATATTTTGGACACGTTAAATGTCATGATAATCTAGAGAAGACCGTCTTGGAAGGGTACATAATGGGAAAAAGAAAGAGAGGAAGACCAAGGCAAAGGCACAACATCGTTGATGGTCTGTAAATGGATGCATCAGCAGCAGGCCATCTTGCTCATAACCGAGAGGCCTACAGGAGAGCTGTTAGGGAGGCAAAGTTCTGCAAGAGACATGCAAATGATTGAATGAATGAGTGTTCAGGAAAACTGTCACTGAAAATATAGAATATCCGACTGCTTGATTACGCACACCAGAACACAGAGCATTATGGGAAAATAGTATGCCCTCTTAACCACTTTGTTGAGAAACACTGCAACAAGATGATGATGTTGAAAGTGAAGGTAATACTCTTGTCAAACAAATAAAGGAACTGGGAGTAATGAAACGATCAGGACAGAGCTGCCCACTTGCAGGAAAGAAACAGACTGTCTCATAACCAAGTTCTGATGGGGAGAATTTGCAAACATTTTTTGACAGTTACTAGTACAAGATGTAGAGCAGACACAGATTTGCTCCACTGCTATGATGATGATCCCTGTAATTAACAAAGGGAAAATAGTATATCATATATAATTCAGTCCTATAAATATGAGACTATATCATCATCATCATCATCAGGTGCCGTGCCAACTGGCGTTGGCTATTATGCTTCTCCAGAGTACCCGATCCTTCACGCAGGCCATCAGTTCAGTTGGTGATCTCCTCTCACACTATCCCGTCAGACTGTCCAGTATCATTTCTCTTGGTCTTCCTCTTGATCTTCTTCCTTCTATTTTTCCTGTTGTTATAATATTTTCAATGCCCCCTCTTCTCATTGCATGTCCTATGAAAGTACATTATCTCTCTCTTATCTTTTTCACAAGGTTTTTTTGTCTCTAAAGCTCTTCTCATACATTCTTCATTAGTTATTTTTACTGTCCAGGGGATTCGCAACATTCTTCTAATAAACCACATTTTTGCTGCTTCCAATGATTTTTGTGCAGACCTGCCTATTTCCCATGATTCACTTCTATATAACAAGATAGATTCAATATAGCATTTTAGGACTCGTTTTCTGACATTCATTGATAAAGATGTGTTAGCTAATATGTTTCTCATTCTCTGAAATGCAGTCTTTGCTTGGCCTATTTTGTTTCTAATTTCTGTTCTGCATTTCCCATCTGAAGTTATTACTGCTCCAAGGTATTTGAATTTCTGCACCTGCTTTAGAATAGTATGAGACTATACTACAGCATATAACTGGGAATACATAAACAAAACTTCATAGTTTATCCCATATAAATGAAATATTCATACCGTCAGTTTTTTCAGTTCATGTCAGGGATAATAGCTCTCTTAACAGTCATCAGACAAGAATAAAGCTTAAAAATGCACTAACCTGCAATGAGACCAACCGATGTCAGGGAAATTGTGAGAAAACTTATCAGCAATTTATCAGCCAAAGGATCAAGAGCTGTACCGAGGGCAGATGTCTGATTTTTAAAGTTACGAGCAATGTAGCCATCTAACTGAAAAAAAAAATAAATAAAAGAAAGGCAAAGGAGAACATACAGGGTGGACTTGTAACAGTCGCTGGGTTCCAGAATTTTTTTCCTTTTCATTTTGAATATGGTTTTGAAGCAGGTATACCAGTATTTGCTATAAAAGGCAACTAACCAGTGATTAACCAATTTAAGTTAGCGTCCTAACATGTTTGTGTTCACAATTGTAATTGTTTTTTTCATAGTAATTGCCTTTATGTTTTTGGTCTTCACTTATGATGGGTGTTTGTGAGTTTTCAAGTGCTTCCAGCGAGCTTGAGGACTGGCAGATGAGAAAACCTGGCCAAGATGACAGTCTAGTTTTAGGTCTTGTAGTGTGCGAAGGCTGTTCCTATATAGTCAGTTATGGATGTCCAATAAATAGTTTGAATGTAGAATGTAAAGTGATGGTTTTTCTGTTCTTATGGCGGCAACTATTATTTTGCCACTGTACATCACACGGAACTTCTGTAACTCATGCTGAATCAGTCTAGACGCTATTTGACCACTTTATCATCAGTACATGTTTCTTTATCATCATCTTGCTCAGATTAAGCATCGTTGAGTGTTCAACTGTAACAGCAGACTCTGCGGCTCTTTGACTGTGTAACAATGTTGACATCTGTTGTCTTAGGTTGCCTGTGAAGAGAGTGTCATCTACCGAATATCTGTGTGTATGTTATATCATGTTTGACAGTATATTTTCTGTTGTGGTACAGACTACGGCAACATATTTTGTGTCGCTTTCTACTGCACTACATCATCATCATCACCTTTCACTCCCTTGAGAGCATAGGCCACGGATAAAGGCTCTCTAGTCGTCCCCATTCTAGGAATTATTCTCTGCTTCCTTCCATGTACATCCCTTGTCTCTGAGCACTGTCATAATTTCTCTTCTCCAAGTAAGTTAGCTCTTCCTCGTTTTCTTTTTCCTTGAGGATTCCATGTTGGTGCTATGGACCTGGACTACAGGTGTATGTTAAATAGTTCTGGATGCTGCTGGGCTCCACTATGTTGAACAGCATCTCACTTGGCTGATTCTAAAAGTATTTGATCAGTACAATCAGTCACACAAGGAAAAATTAGCACACTCACACTGTAAAGTATATTCTCACTTCATATGCATCTCTTATTTTCAGCTCTGGCTCTTCTTTACTCTTGAAAAGGCACGGTATCTATATGCAGTTATCCTCCATAAGGCATGGTCTTTCACTAGTTCTTCCAAATCCTCATGTCTTATGGGAAAGTTTACTGTTTATGTCAGGTTTAAATATGTATCTACAGCTATAAAATTAATCTATGCCAAGAAATTGATGTACAAATCAGTTTTAACAAATATAAATAATGTGCTAAGGTTAAAAGCAACAAAATAAAACTGTCTTAAGGTAAAAAGCACCAATGTTTAAGCTGTGCTTAGGTTAAAAGCTTCCATGTCTAAACTATCTCATCAATCAATTACCACCCACAAGAGGGAAGGGCCAGCCTCTCACACGTACAGAGTGACTTCTTGATCAGCTCCCACGAAGCCCGAGTCAAATCAGCTTCTTCTTCAATCTCCTTAGAACTGTGAGATGGTGTTCTTTGCAAGTGATACAGGGGAGATGTTGAGGGACGGCATCATGTTAGCTTGGGAGCGAGTCATGGCAACTATTATTTTCGGTCTGAGTGTGGCTACAAAGCAGGGGTTGTGAAGTAGTTCTTTAGTAGACTCCACCATCATGTGGACTATGGTGATCTCTGCATCATCAGTCAGGCCAGGCCTGTTAATTGGGGGGTAACAACGGAGAGGTGAGGCAGGATCTTGGTCAGCTATGGGTTGCTGACTGCCAAACTGGCCAGCGTCATAGCACCCAGTCAAACCAGCTAAAAATGGGTTCCTGCACTTCTGCTGGGAAACAAAAGTTAGAGTTAAGTACTTTAGCTCCAAAAACATGAAGGCTTTCATACACTGCTACTATATCACACCTAAAGTGCTATGATAATGACTCTCTTTTCCTGTACACTGCTACATTATCACATTTAATGTGCTATGGTAACAGTTTTGTTATTTTGTGATTTGCCACCATACTTAGTGTAAAAGGTGGTGGTGAAGATGCCCAATAAGGTAATCAGCATCCCATAGCTGATATGCCAGCATCAGGGTTAGCAACCCATAGCTGACCAAGACTCTGTCCCACCTCTCTGTGGTACCCCAAGTAACAGGCATAGCTTGGCTAACGGGGCAGGGATTGCCGTAGTCCCCACTGTGGTGGAGTCTGCTAAAGAAGCATTGCACATCCCCTGCTTTTTAGCTGTACTCCGGGACTGAAAAAGTAGCCGCCATAACCCGCTCCCACACCGATATGATGCTTGTGCCTCAACATCTCTACAGCATCAGCTGCAAAGAATAACAGCTCGCAGTTACAGGGAGTTCGTACAAGTACAAGTTAGTGTAAAAGATAAATCCCCCATCATTATGGCATACTGGGGATACAGTGTTAGGCCTGTATTTCAAAGACCTTCGGCACATGAAAGTGTAATGTGGCCAATATCGTGCTTGGCCGTATTTACCTTCCCAGACTTCCTGACACCCATCTGTACAGGCTGGGTGGACCCCAGGACCTTTTTGGTGTGGTGGTACCAGAAATAAAAACCCAACTGCTGGGATGTGAACCCCATACAGACAGACTAGTAGATCAGATGCATTCTTAATGTGCTATCTTAATTTGGCACTATCCTTACTGTACTATCTTAATCTGCCACCATCCTTAACGTGCTACAGCAATGGTTTTATTCTCTTTAAAAAAAAAAAAGAACTACAAATAAAACCAAGACACCCCCACAGTCAAGATCCACCTGTGCTCCAGGTCTGAGCAATTATGAAAGATGGCCAAGTTCTTCCAAATGGTGTAAGCGCCATGAGC
This sequence comes from Achatina immaculata, assembly GCA_009760885.1. Lineage (NCBI taxonomy): Eukaryota > Metazoa > Mollusca > Gastropoda > Stylommatophora > Achatinidae > Lissachatina > Lissachatina immaculata. Next base: position 64,218,146 of record CM019702.1, read on the forward strand.
TCCTGGCTCATTCTATGGGAGTTCCACCACCATCACAACAAAATGACGCAGATTAAAATAACCACATCCAAGGTTTATGATAACGTTCTGAAATATTCTCATCAAAACTTTCAAGAATAATCTCATAAAAAAGTTCTATGGGAAATAAACATGCATTCTTGTTCTGTTTTCCAAGCTCCTTCAACTATCAACATGATGCTCTTCTGTCTCACCAGTGACATACCAAGTCAGTAATGCCAGCGACAACGAAAATGCTACAAGCAAGGCCAAAGGACTCAGTCACAACAAGGTATGCAAGCACTGGTGCCGAGGCCATACGCAAAGTCGTCAGCAAATTTGGAATGGTCTTTATGTTCTCTTTCTGTGAAAGAAGGAATGTAAATGAATAACTTCTGTAAAATGTCCACTCCAATGATTCAGCCACCATAAAACAGCTTCAATTTAAACAAAATTCATTTTGGAATTTTAAACCAATGAAAGTTTGGTATTTCAGTGATACAAGATTATATTAAAAGAGAAAAAAACCATTAAAATATTATTATTTTTATGTCCAAGTATAAAGTATACTGAAGAAGTCAACCAATTTGCATACCTGGCAGCTATATAGACCAGGATGGTGACACCAGAAATGAAGTTAGAATTGCAAAAGTAGCACTGACCTTCAAGAATCTTCAGAATATATGGCATTCAAAAGTTATAAGCACAAAAACCAAGTTAAGATTATTCAGTTCAAATGTAATATCCACCCTCATTTATGCATGTGAAACCTGGAAAACAACTAAAGAAACAGACAAGAAATTAGACTCTTTTGAAAACAAATGCCTAAGAAAAATATTCAGCATAAAGTTGAATGAATTCAAGAACAATGCAGAGATAAGACAGATGACTGAACAACAACCAGTTTCATGGGTGATCAGAAAAAAGCAGATGAACATATGTCGGTCACATGATAAGAAACAGTCAGAGAATCCCAAAACAAGCTATCAAGTGGAACACAACAGGCCTAAGAAAAAGAGGTTGACCACGTGAAACTCTAAAGAGGACATTTTTAAGAGCGGCCAGTTTGTATATATGAGGGCTGATTGATAAGTTCTTGGCATAAGGTACAAAAAATTATTTGTGGACAATTTTTTTTGGTTATTTCTCAGCATAGTCTCCTTGCAAGTTTATGCACTTAGTCCAGCGATCCTGGAGCATATAGATACCTTGTTTGTAAAAGTCAGCATCTTGTGCCAGTAGAAAGTGGTCTACAGCATGAATGATGCCATCATCTGAAGCAAATTTGTGACCACTGAGCTCCTTTTTGAGTTTGGTAAACAGGTAATAGTCCGAAGGGGCCAAATCTGGGGAATAAGGAGGATGTTCAAGAAGCTGAAAGCTGCATTCATGAACGGCAACCACTGCCACTGCTGACTTGTGCATTGGAGATTTGTCTTGATGAAAGATGACTCCTTTCATCAATTTCCCTTGACAATTTTCCTTCAATTTGACCCACAGTTGCTTCACAAGATTAGGCCCCGGTGATTGTTCTGCCTTTTTGAAGATAGACTACCAATAAGCACACCTTCTGAATGCCAAAAGATGGAAGCCATCACTTTGCCTGCAGATTGTCTCTTGACATGTTGAGATGCTTTCATTTGTGATCAGAAGTTTCGGGACCCATCGAGCAGAGACCTTTGTCATTTGAAGATCATTATGAAAAATGGCATGAACATGCTCCTAGGAGATGCCCAACTCAGTAGCAATGTACCGCTCAGTTAGCCATCGATCCTTCATTATCATGTCATGGATTCTGCTGGTGGTTTCATCTGTGGTTACCGTTCTTGGTCTTCCTGGACGGGGATCATCTTCCAGACTCTCCCTTTCATGTTTGAATTGAGCTGCCCATTTCTTCACTGCGCTGTAAGAAAGGGCACTCTCCCCTAGAGTCTCTACCATATCTTCATGGATATCCTTCAATGATAAGCCCTTGACGCAGAGGTAGCAAATGACTGCTCGATGAGAAATTGTATCCATTTTCTCAATTTCTGCCACCCCTTACCACTTCGGCAGCCTGTAAAAAAAAAAAATCAGTTGCAGTTAATTTCTTGAGACTTGGTGTTTAATCTTACATTAACCTGAAAATGCACCTAATATCAACTGTGTGGTTTCAAGTATTTGTACCTTATGCCAAGAACTTATCAATCAACCCTTGTATAAGATTATATAAGACCTTGACTTCACAGATGACATGGCACTTCTGGCACACAGCCCCTTCAGATCCTAAGCTACAAGTCAGCTAAACTGTGACTATAAATTTACAGAGAAAAAAAAAGATAATGAATAAAGATGGGTGTCAGATGGGTAATCAAGGCAGCGGCAATTGAAGAAGTAGAATATTTCACATATGCAGGCAACAAAGTCGATAAATCCAGGGAAAAGGAAAAATATGTTAAATCTAGAATAACCAAGGCAAGCCCAACATTTATCCAACTTAACAAAATATAGGAATCAAAACATAAACCAAACTGAAGCTCCTTAATACAAAAGTAAAGACTGCCCCACCATAAGGCTTAGAAACATGGGTAATGACTAAGGGAAACATACAAGAGGATACAAACAGTCATAAACTACTGCTTGAGGAGGATTTTAAACATTATGTGGCAGGAAAAGATCAGGAATGAGGAGGTCTGGGAAAGAGCAGGACAAGAGCCTATGAACCAACAAATCATGTCTAGGAAATGGAGGTGAATCGGCCACCTGACACCAACATAACACAACAGTCAATGACATGGAATCCTCAGGGAAACAGAAATCGAGGAAGACTTAGAAATACTTGGATAAGGGAAAACTATGATGCTGCTTAGGGACAAGGGATACACATGGAAGGAAACAGTGAAAAAAAAAAAAAAAAACAGGGATGACTGGAGAGCCTTTAACTGTGACCTATGATCCCAAGGCAGTGAGAGCAACAGAATTATATATAACCAAACAACTTTATATACTTCTATAGTACTTGAGTATATTTGTGTTGAAAGAATATGCTATTAAAGTATTTATTACATTAACAACAATAAAAAGTAAAGAAGACAACAATCACTTTCAACACCTTTACTGGATGAAGAGACAGCAAAGGATGACCTGGTCAACAGATCTGGTACTAGACCAGGTACTTCCATCAGGGATAGCAAATCAAAGTGATCAAAATCTTACCCTAACTCCACAGAGTGCTCCTAGTATCAAGTTATAGGAGCCTCAGTCATTTGCATGTCCCTTGCAGAACTTTGCCTCTCTAACAGCTCTGTAGGCCTCTCGGTTGTAAGCAAGATGCCCTGCTGCTGATGCATCCATGTGCAGATTATCAATGAAGTCTTGCAGCCACCATTGCCTTGGTCTTCCTCTCTTTTTTCCATATAAGAGACTTACTTGTGCAAAAACAGATAATAAGGTAAGCATGTTTTTATAGCAAAAAAAGACAATGGAAATGCACTGGTCATGTGCTTCAAAGAGATGCCAACTTCACTGACTGAGCAGCTATGCATTGTACACACCTAAAGGAAGGAGAAAAGAAGGCTGATGAAAGACAAACTTAGGAACTGCTGAAGCCTAGATGAACAGCTGAGGCATCACGTAAAGACTGCAGGCCACAGTAAGTGAGAGAATTTGGCGCTGCTTTAGAAGATGCCACAAGGCAAACTGACAGTGACCGCTTAGTCACTGTCCAAAGACATGGCTGGATGGATGGAAACTTAATAAGAATGATCAAATTACACTAAATATCATTTTACAATCAGGTACTCCAGCTTTGTTTCACAGTACCTGAGTTGCAAACTGCCTGCGAAATGTACCAACAGCAAGTGCTCCTTTCATCTTCTGTGCCCTCAGTTTGTCCCTCAGCTTGGCCTTTTGGAGCAGAAGGCTGCTCTGTAACCTGGATACCCTGATCTTCAACAGTATCTTGGTCCTGTCCTTCAATCTGTACTTTGAGCTGCCAACATTTATGCCATGATAGCTAACATCAGCATCAATGAAACGGCTGCTCCTTCCAACAAATCGTTTGGGCTTATGTGTTTCACCCATCACTTTAGAACCATCTGGCCTTCTCTGCTCGCCTGAAAAGCTAAAGCACCTATGTACTGTAGTTTTATCAGCAGACCTTTCATCAAGACACACAACAGGTGAATGGGAAACTAATCTAGCAAACTGTCTTAAAGAAAGCTCCGAACACCTCTGGACTACTAAATCGCAGGATCTATGAGTTAAAATACTGTAGTTACTTAGGTGCTTTATAACCATATTTGGAAATGCCAGCCAAGGGCGTGGGCATAACATTGCTTCTGCTGGGGGAGGTGGGGTATGAAGTTTTGGAAGCTGATACGATCTGTTATTTCTAAATATGTTGCTCCATCTATGTCATGCCCTATTTCTGGGTTATAAATATAGTCTCTGATTTGAAACAGCTCGGTGTCATTTCACAATACATTATCGTCCAGCTCATTTTACTTGAAAAATCACTTTTGATCGCTACAGCCAAGCCCGAATGACTGCATCTTATATAACTACAAGCAGCCAATAAATTTTCTATAGTTTTGAGATATCTGTGCTCGGCATCATAAATGTTAACAACATCTTAATGTTCAATGGTTAGAAAGACGATGGAGTCACTATACTACACAGACTAGGGCGCTGCCATATTATTGTCCTATTGCCGCCTTTAAAAAAACAATCCAAATAATTGCAACGAGTTTATTAAAATTAATAAAGTATTATATATTTGTCTGAAATAAGTTTCAAAAAGATATTTAGCATAAAACAGCAGGAAATTTTAAAATATTATAACTAATATTATATTATTTATTTAAACATCTTAAAATTCACTGAAAAAAAAAGTTTATTGTGTTCTGAAAGAGCGAACGGTAACTCTGAACTTCTTCCCATCTTCCACAGGTCCAAGTGCAAAAACGTAAACCATAAATTTCGTCATCTACAAGGTTCACAACGATTTATACATTCAAATACTGAAAAAAAAATGACGGATGTAATTGAGGTAAAATGCAACTTTTCTAAAAGTTTACAAGTTATGGCTTGAAGACCCCTGTGTCATATAGGAAAATTGTAGTCGATTTTCTTGACAGTTTTCGATGCGAAGTAAAATGTAAGGATGTAATATAGAATATCATCTTGTAGCTGTAAGTGTTATGTTAGTGAAGATTGTAGATTGTAAGCATATTGTCAGATGAGAAATGAGCTACTTTCATTCATTTTAAGAAGCAGACTTTATGACTATGAGAAAATGGCTTTATATAAAGTTACCATTTATATAAAGTTACCATTCGTCATTTTGGCCACATTAAACGTCATGATAATTTAGAGAAGACCGTATTGGAAGGATACATAATGGGAAAAAGAAAAAGAGGAAGACCGAAACGAAGATGGCTGCAAGACATCGTTGATGATCTGGAAATGGATGCAGCAGCAGCAGGCCATCTTGCTCACAACCGAGAGGCCTACAGGAGTGCTGTTTGGGAGGCAAAGTTCCGCAAGGGACATGCAAAGGAATGAATGAATGAATGATTCGTCCTCGCATACGTGGACAAGCCATTGTTTTGGGGGTAAACATTTCTGTCTATACTTTGTGAATTCTCAGTTTTATCGACATTTCCAGTGATTGGACGGGTTCTTTTTTTCATTCAGTCTAACGGTACCCCCATGTAAAAATGGTCATGAGATTGCCACATGTTAACAAGAGGGTCGAGAAAATGTTGACGATGAACCTTGTTCCAGAAGGCCATTCTCATCAACAGACAATCATAATGTGGAAGCTGGTTGAGCTGTGATGGTGAAAGACTGCTGACTAAGTACCAGAATGACTTCAGAAGAAACAGGGTTGGATAAAAGTGCAGTTCATAGAGTTTTAACAGAAGTTTTGCACATGCAAACAGATCCAGCGAGTCCAAGGGACATTTCAGATGATTGGATACAGCACCACGGTAATGTGTCTGTTCACACAGCCCTTTCAGTTTGAGAGGTTTTGATGAAGAAAAACATGCCCACTCTTCCACAGCCTCCTTACAATTCAGATCTAGCTCCATGTGATTTCTTCCATTTTCCAAAGTTGAAGGGTAATCATTTCAGGACTGGAAAACATTTTTAAAAATTGTAACCTATGAACTAAGCACATTTAAGGAAAATGACTTCCAGTACTCCTGTTATTAGTGGGAAAAAAAAACAAACAAACATTGAAACTACTGTGTAACTTCCCAAGGGTCATACTTTGAAGGAGATAACTTGTAATTTATTTGAGTATTATATACGAGGGGTGTTCAGAAAGCAGTGCACATTGTTTTTCTCAGGAGCTATTTATTAAAAAAGCATGAAATTTATACACACTATACATGGATATGTCATGTAAAAATCGGTATTATTCAACATAATCCCCATCAGCTTGTACGGCTTTACGCCAGCGCAAAACAAATGCATGTATTCCTAGCCTGTACCAGATTTTCTCTTGATTGTGTAGCCATTTCTTTGGTGCATGAATCACTCCTTCATCATCTTCAGATCTTACCCCTCGGAGTGCATCTTTAAGTGAACCAAACAGATGGAAATCAGAGGGTGCCGAAATGGGACTATAGGGTGGATGGGGTAGTACAGTCCAACCCAATCTGGTGATTGGTTTCCGTGTTACCAGACTTGTGTGAGGGTATGCATTGTCATGAAGAAGAAGCAGGTTTGCTGGATTCTTGTGCAGCTGAACTCTGCGAAAATGTTGATTGAGTTTTTTCAATGTCTTAATGTAAGCTTGTGAATTGATTGTCGCTCCTCTTGGCATAACATCCACAAGAATCACACCTTCAATGTCCCAAAAGACAGTGATCATGACCTTTCCAGCTGAAGGAGTTGTCTTGAATTTCTTTCTTCGTGGTGAATGCAGATGATGCCACTCCATTGACTGTCTATTTGTCTCAGGTTCAAAATGATGTGCCCAGCTTTTGTCACCTGTTACGATCTTAGCCAAAAAGTTCTCTCCATCAGGATTGAAATGCTTCAAGAATTCAGAAGAAATTGCTTTCCTTTGCAATTGGTGGTCATTTGTGAGACTTCGAGGAACCCATCTTGCGCAAACCTTAGAAAATCCGAGAGCTTTTATAACTGCATTTGCACTACCATTGCTGACTGACAGCTTTAAGGCAAATTGTTGAGTAGTGATACACCTATCAATAAGATTAATGCCCTCAGCACATTTCAACATTTCTGCCTTGGTGGATGTGGCAGGACGTCCACAGTGCTGCCGATCATGCAACTTCTTATCTCCACTTATTGATTCTTTGATTCTCTGAACCCAGCAACTGACTGTACTCTTGTCGACTGCAAAACTTCCATACACATCACATAAAAGCTTGTGAATATTCACATAAGTTTCATTCTCTGCAACAAGAAATTCTATCACAATTTGCTGCTTATACCACAAGTTGCTAACACCTCCATTTCAACAGTTAGGGCACCCATATTCTTTGGCCGGTTGCTGTGCAATTTGGTTCACACAACTGGCACATGCCAGATTTAAAGTGTGCAAAATTTCATGCTTATATCTTCATTATTAGCTGAAAAAAAATGATGTGGTACGTTACTTTCTGAACGCCCCTCGTACATGTACATATACATATTCTAACACCAGGAAGGAAGCTAGAATTAGAATTGCAAAAGCAGCATTGACCTTCAGGAATCTTGAAAACATGGCACTCAAAAGTTACCAGGACAAAAACTTGAGAACATATGGCACTCAAAAGTTACCAGCACAAAAACTTGAGAACATATGGCACTCAAAAGTTATCAGCACAAAAACATGAGAACATATGGCACTCAAAAGTTATAAGCACAAAAACCAAGCTAAGATTACTCAGTTCAAATGTAGCATACACCCTCATTTATGCATGCGAAAGCTGGAAAACAGTTTAAGTAGTAGACAAGAAATTCTACTCTTTTGAAACAAATGCCTAAGGAAAATACTTGGTATAAACTGGAGCAAATTCAAGAACAACACAGATAAGGCAGATGAGCGAACAACAACCTGTCTCATGGGTGATCAGAAAAAAGAGATGGGCATATATTGGTCACGTGATGACAAGAAACGGAGAATCTCAGAGCAGGCTATCATGAGGAACACAACAGGTCGAAGATAAGAGGTTGACCACATAAAACTCTAAAGTTAAGAGTTAACTCATTGTTAAGAGAGGCCAGTTTAGTGGGCATAAAATCCCATGATGATGTTAGAAAGCTCGCTGAAAACAGGAAAACTTGGCAAATTACCATGCGAGCCCTATCTGATGTTTAACGGCACGTGAAGGATGTAAGATTATATACATGCAAATAAAAAATCAGTTCACTTACTTTTGGGTTGAGGGGGAGGGGCACACACACATTTGTCTTTTTTTTTAGATAAAATGTTATTACAATATATGAATGTTTAGTAGTATCAAGATCCTTTCAACCCTCAAATGTATTCACCTGATAAAGTCACCAAAAGTCAGATATTTTGCCATCTTTTTATCAGAATGGATGTTTGGAGACACCCCTATTTGACCCTGATATACTGAAACGGTTGGATTCAGGTAAATTTAAAGGAGAATACAAAAATGGTGTAACGCCCTTGAACCCAGGTGAAAATTTTTGCCTACGTCCATTGTGTATTGCAGATTACAATAAAGGTGAGTTTTGCACATTCTTCTTCATGATCATATATGTTAGACCGTTAGATAGATTAGTTAGTAGCTATGGGATGTGACGTGTGACTTGGCTAGTCAGTAATAACCAGTCTCCCCAATCCATGACACTCCACCAGCATCCAGTTCATGGCCTGGCTGTAGAAATGGATACTTGACACACATTCTCTCTGTCTTTCTGAACCTTTAAGTGCCCAAGGCACATGGGGCTTCCACAAGGGGATTCCACAAATGCCTGACCTTCACCTATTTTCTTTTCTTGCCCAGGTGAACCATCTGTTACTTAGGATCCTCTCTGTTCTTCTCCATGTCTCCTTTGGTCTACCCTCATTCCTGTACTTCTGAAGTGTCCAGCTCAGTGTTATTTTTGGTAACAAGCCACCAGTCTCCCAGAGCACATGTCCCAACCATCGCCAGCATTTTTCCTCAGTAAAGCTGCATATCTGCATCATATGATTTAAGTTGTAGGAGGTCTGCTGTCAGGCTAGGGACTTCCAGTAGCTGGCTTTCATCCATATTCATTCATGAGCTCAGTTTCCTGATGAGCTTTACTCCTTCCACCTGCATTTGTTTTTTTCCCCTCCCTGCCTCTGTTTCTGTAGCAGTCTGATGGATTTTTGTTGTTGCTGCTGGATATTGTTACATGACACACTATAGAAAGCAGTCTCTAAAAGTGGAGAATATCTGCCTGCAAGGTGAAGCACACTAGAATGCATGCATAACTGTCTGTTTGTTGTTTTTTTTTCCCCTTATGGGACATCTGTAATATATGCTTCAGGAGTCTCCAACTTTTGTGTAGACATGTCTACATCTGACTATAATGTCTGGATCAGCAGCAGGAGTTTCAGAGATCTGACCAGATCTTGTAGTCAGGTTTATTTTAACCTGGCATTAGAATATTCTAATATAAAAATCTTTGCTTGGTGCAAGACAAAGCTGTTGTAGCTCAAGTATGGTTTGCACTGAAATAATCCAGTCCATTCAAATATAGAGAGGCCAGAAGGTACCATTTTTAATGTATTAACTAACTCTGCCAGATTAATGAACTTTTATTATCTTAAAATTTCTACTCTTTTAATTGTCCTTGTAAAAACTGGAATCAGACTTTGAGAATACATCTTTCACAACTGTCCAGCCCAAGTTAAACAGTGATACTAAACTTTACCTTATGGAGGGTATGGGACTGAGGGAGAAACTGTCTGTCCGGCTGATGATGTCTTGGTCAAGAAAAGACAATGAGCTGCATCAGGGACTCCGGACAGTTTGCATGGCCAACGAACTTAAGCAGTTAGGAAGAGGAGAACTGTTTTATTCTTTCAATTTTCTTTCCTTTTCTTCTTTATATAAAACCAGCCATGCACTTTCAACTCATTTTTTTTGCCCTTAGTTTTCATATGGGAACCTTGGAGCAGTAATAACTTCAGATGGGAAATGCAGAACAGAAATTAGGAACAGAATAGGCCAAGCAAAGACTGCATTTCAGAGAATGAGAAACATATTATCCAACACATCCTTATCAATGAATGTAAGAAAACGAGTCTTAAAATGCTATATTGAATCTATCTTGTTATATAGAAGTGAATCATGGGAAATAGGCAGGTCTGCACAAAAATCATTGGAAGCAGCAAAAATGTGGTTTATTAGAAAAATGTTGTGAATCCCCTGGACAGCAAAAATAACTAATGAAGATTGTATGAGAAAAGCTGGAAAGACAAAAAAACCTTGTCAAAAAGATAAGAGAGAGACAATGTACTTTCATAGAACATGCAATGAGAAGAGGGGGCATTGAAAATATTATAACAACAGGAAAAATAGAAGGAAGAAGATCAAGAGAAAGACCAAAAGAAATGATACTGGACAGTCTGACGGGACGGTGTGAGAGGAGATCACCAACTGAGCTGATGGCCTGCGTGAAGGATGTGTGCTCTGGAGAATCATAATAGCCAACGCCAGTCGGCACGGCACCTGATGATGATGATGATGATGGTTACTGTGCACTCATTTATATTGTTGTCTTCCGAACAGGTTACCTGGCTTTACTGAGTCAGCTGACAGTGGTAGGTGATGTTAGCAGGGAGGATTTTATAGGTCAGTTCTTAAACTGTAATGGTATTAATGTTTGTTTTATCCATTGTCTGGGTAAACCATTGAAAGTGAAATATTTCATATATAAAATTACTATATATCCCTATATATAAGGCAGAAAACAGATCACTTATTCTGGGTCAGTTGATGCACTACATGTTTATGTAAAAGTTTTTTTGTTTTTTTTTCAGTTTTAGAGACCAGGGTAGTTAAGAAGCTAAAGTTACTGACCTGCTGAATTAAGATTTTGGGTTTAAAATTTGACATGAGGCAAGGATTTTTTTTCCCTTTTTCACAAGTCAGTAGTACTCACAGTAGGTTCATGTCTGTTTCCTTTATATTTTCTTCTAAATTAAACTGAATAATGAAAAAAATCTCCCTATATGGAGATCTCCCTGCAGGCTGAGGCACACCATATGGGAAGGTCAGTGTTTAAACTGGTGTAGTTTTAAAATATCTGAATTTAAGTGTGTCATGCTGCTATGAGTGTTAGTGTTAGCCTTTTTGAATTTCCAGTTTGAAATTCCCAGAAAAGCAGTTGTGAGCAGATGTGTCCATGTTTTTGAAAATCTTGTATTGCGGGGATCTCGGCTTATTAGTACATGAGTATTTTGAATGATGCGGCTATGTTGAAATTGATCAATAAATGGATTCTGTCAGTTAAATATAGCACATTGATCAAGAATTAGTGAGCCGTTGAGTTATTATTTGATATCGGTGTGTTGCCGCATCTTCCTCCTTCTTTTTCACTGGACATTCGTAATCTTTGTTTTGGCTGAAGTATAATCAGTTCAGAAAGTTGCAAAGCATAACTTGAGTTATGTTTATAGTTGATGCAAGTGTAGCATTCAAGTTTTTTATAGCAGGTCTCAGGTTGAGTCACAAGTCATTACTTGCAAAATTGTGAGTTCTGTTCATCATTTTGTTTTGAGTCCAAGTTGAGTCTTCAGAGTCTGACTCAAGTGTGAGTAATTTCACTTGAATATGCAACTCAATATGGTCATCTAAGAACATCGAAACAAGACCCAAATTTAGGCTTTTCAATACAAATGTAAAGACTGTTCTACTATGTGGTTCAGAGACATGGGTTATGATCAAGACTATACAACAGAGGATACAAACATTCATGAACTACTACTTGAGGAGGATTTTAAACATTAAATGGCAGAACAAGATTAGGAATGAGGAGGTCTGTGAAAGGGCAGGACAAGAACCTATGAACCTACAAATCATGTCTAGGAAGTGGAGGTGGATTGGCCACACTCTGAGGAAACTTGACACCAACATAGTAAGACAGGCCACTGACATGGAATCCTCAAGGAAATAGAAAACGAGGAAGACCTAGACTTACTTGGAGAAGAGAAATTATGACAGTGCTCAGAGACAAGGGATGCACATGGAAGGAAGCAGAGAATAATTCCAAGAACAAGGATGACTGGAGAGCCTTTATCTGTGGCCTATGCTCTTGGGGGAGTGAAAGGTGATGATGATGATGATGATGCAACTCAAGTAATATATAACAGAACTAGTTTTTTTTTTTATTATAAATATAATTCTGTCAGGAGCAAATCTGAAGCATGCAAAATGATATCATTGTTTTATAAAGAATGTCACAAAAATTTTGTTGTGGTAAAGCTGTTGAGTTGGTTGCTTAAAAATCTCAAGTTGTGAATCGCCACGCTTCGTCTTTTGAGTCACATCAGTTCAAGTCATCAGAGTAACTCAAGTCCAGGTCAGTCATCTCAGATCTACAACTCTAGCCTCTGTACAAATCAAGGAAGTTATGAAGGTCTTTTACCAGCTATAAATAATGCTGTTACCAACACGTAGTGCATATTCTACAGTTTTTAAAAGTCACTGAGTTAAAATAATTTAAAATATTAACAGGTTAGAATCTCTTTTTAGAAAGGAATTGTGTCTTTATCTTAAAAACATGAAGTGATTTAGACAAAGATATTAACCTCCTTAGCATTATGTTTCTGGTGGAAAGCTTAGATGGCACAATGGCCCTGCCCACTCATTAATATTAATTAAGGAGTTCCCATAAGTATTTTTAGAAGCTTGACCTCATTCCATTCACTGCATGACAGTGCAGAACTACCCTGAATGTTATTCAGGCATAACACTGTGTATGGTGTCAGAACCAGGTTAGCCCATGTGACTTATGGGGCTGATGTTTTCAGCCTGGAAAACCTAGCCTGTATAATGTACAGGGTTAATGCCAGGGAAGTTAAGCATTTTAAGAAGTATTTGGAAGGTTCATGTGGCAGAACTTTCACTGTGCTCCCAAAATTTCCAATAAGAAAAAGCATGACATTCTAGATGGAGTGTAACAGTTTACACAAAAAGCTGTGTGGCCTATGTGGTTCATGTTATCATAGGGTTAAAGTCAGGAACTAATTTGTGGCAAACCTTTATTCTCTTCTAGCCAGGTTCAACAAAATGAAAGCCTGTGATGATACATACTATGTGACTGTGATAGAAGACTTAAGAACAGGGCAGATTATAGGATCAGCCACTCTTGTGAAAGAGCAGAAGTTTATACACCGTGCCAGCTCCGTAAGGAGAATATATTTGCTGTTGTCGTTTTCTTAAATTATACTCATCTTTATTGTGATGCTGCTTTTTTTATTATTAAAAAATTATTATTAAAAGTTATATGTTCTAGATTTTAATGATAATTGTTACAGGAATATCCAAAAACCTTCTGAATTTCTGTTACTGCCTGGCCTTTAGATTATCCTCAGACATAAGTGACATATTCACTTCAGTTGAGAACAACATTCAGCACTGAGGGTAAATGGTTCTTCCACAACTAGAAGTTCATATGAGGCTTTTTATTTCTTCCTTTTCTATTAAGAGTCTGTGATCTTTGATGATGAAAGTTTGCTCTATAACAAGTCTTCTTCATTAGAATATTACAGTTTCCATCAAGAAACAAAACAGACTTTACTGCACTTATCCCTTCTCAAAAAAAAAAAAAACATTGCCAAGATTCCCTGTATACAAGATTAATTTTACATGTATATTTTAAAAACTGTGACTGATAACTGAAATTTGTATTCAGAGTTAGGTGCTCGATCTACTAATCCGGTGCTGCAGAGTTCAAAGTCCTAGCAGTGGGAGTTATTTTCTGATGCCACTGCTGGGGCAGAAAGGCCCCCGGGGTTCACCTAGCCTCTAAAAATGGGTACCAGAGAAATCCGGGACGGTAAATGCATCCAGGCCAGGCCAGGCCAGGCATCACACTTTCACATGCCGATGGTCTTGGAAATACAGACCTAACACCGTATTCCCAGTATGCCTTAAGGGCATGGGAATGGAGATATTTCTTTTTAATGATTGCAGTAAAAGCATGTTATAGCCTGTAGATATGAGTATTTGTGTGACACCGTTGTTTTTTTAAATTTTATTTTAAATCTTGCAGAGAGGACGAGTTGAAGATGTTATTGTCAGTGATTTGTACCGGGGACAGCAGCTGGGAAAGATGTACGTTTTTTTTTATCTTCTTCATAAAAACTTGTTATCAAAACCATAACATATTTTTTTTCTTGATATGAGACATGTGGGACTATGTGACCTTGTAGCTTGTATAAGGAGTTAAAGCTATATTTGTATGTTGTTTTATGCTTGTGGCAAATGTAGAGTTTATCTCGTGTATGAAAGTGAAGAAATGATCCAAGCACATGAATCAAAACAGCGAGGAAAGAGCTAAAAGGCATAGCTGAATGTGAAAACATCTGACTTAAATATTTGAATTTTTTAGAGTAACATACTGTTATTCACCAAGGAGCACACTTACATATAGGGATCTTGAGAACACACTTAAGGGGTTGCGAGGAAAAAAAAAAACCAGAAAAAAACCCCACCAATATGCATTGGTATCATTGAGTTGTATGTGTGTGCGTGGGTGTATGTTAAAATGTAATAAATATTCTGGTCAGGGGTACTTATTTAAAAAAAAAAAAAAGAAAATTGTCTGTGGGTACAGGAATAAAAAAAGTTGAATAAAACTGACATACAGCGTGGAGTAATGAGAGAGTGACATGGTAACAATAGAGTAATAAAGAGGGTAACAGAAAGAGTAATAGAGATCATGAGTTGAAAAAAAAAAAAAAGCAAAAGAATGGAAGCTTAAACACATGCGAAAGAGAGGATTTGAAATGGAAAAAAAAGAAAAGAAGTTTGTGAAAATACTAGGAAAGAAATACAACAGAGGGCCCAGGTCAGAAATACTGTGCTATGAAAATTTGTTGAAGCCTTCAGGTTTATGTATAACAGAGATGACTTTGATAGGAAGATGATGTAGATAACAGGAATACTGCAAAACACAGTTGGGTTCCTATCCCATCAGGCAGAGCTGCAAAAAAATAGAACTTGTTACTATGCTTGTTCATCTCTTCACCAGTGTGAGGTTTTCTGCAAGAGGGTGAAACAACCATCCCTGCACTTTTTAAATCTACCCAGGGATTGGCTTCCATATCTCAACACAGAAACTTTGATACAAGAGCTTTGTGACACCATTATACACCAGGAACTCAGGATGGCATTTACACGGGGATTGTTTAACAGGAGAGTGCAGGAAGAGACCAAAGACAGTAATGATTATGCTGATGATGCTGGAAATAATAATGAAATTATTGGCCGTTCTATATATGCATCCACGTATGCAAATACTTATCTTTTGTTCCTGTATATAAATCATGGTACATACATATTGTTATTTTTATTATATATTCAAATTATTGACATGTTGTCTTCTTTATTTCAATAGTCAGATTATTGGACAGTCCATATATTTTCTTTTGTTTGATTAGATTAGTGGACTTACTTGTGTGTCTCAGCCATGAACTGGGTTGTTACAAGGTGTCCTTAGAGTGCAAAGACCAGAATGTCCAGTTCTATACACAGTTTGGATTCAAGACCACACCAGGCCAGAACTTCATGCAGCAGCGATTTTATGAATAGCTGTTGGTTTTTTGTTGTTGTTTTTTTTGCAAGATATCTGAAGACACCATATCTCTAAAGGCCTTATATTTTGTTTTTGCATTTATTACAAAAAAGAGAATGAAACATTGAAGGAAGATGGAGAAGTCTGCTACTCAGGTAGTTGTCATAGCATTACTAGTTAAAACATTGGGATTTAGCAGCTGGGCAGTTGCTTGCTCAGTCAGAGTAATAAATTCAGTTTATGTGTCATTTACTATTGTACAGAAAAGCTGACATGAGTGTGTAAATGATGATGCTGTTAAGGGAGCCAGAACTAGAGTCCTACTGGCACTCAGTGCTCCTACCTGTGATACCTTCATCCTGACTAGAGTGACAGTGATACTTAATCCTGATTAAATTGATAGTGATCAACAGGTTTTTACATATGTTGAGCTACGGTTAGAAAGTCCTGGATCTGCTCTGAGAAATTAACACAGCCACGGCAACCCTTTACTTATCTCATTTGAAACCTTTGCTTTCAAGATCTTGCTAGAGACATCAGCTCCCTCCTTCCTTCCATACTTCTCTACTTTACCCCTGTCTGGGGCATAGGACATCAGCAAGGGTTCTCAGTTTATTTCTGTCCTGGGCTGTTTCTTTTATCCGTCTCCAGGTGTAATCGGCCTTCTTGATCTCTGCTTCCAGACTCCTTTGCCAGGTGTTTCTAGGTCTTCCTTGCTTCCTCTTTCCCCTGGGGATTCCAGGTGAGAGCTTGTCTGGATATAATTGTGGTAGGCTTTTGAAGTGTGAATCCTGTTGGTCTCCAGTGTCTTTTCATTATCATTTCTTTCACTGTGGGTTGGTTCATTTTCTGCTGTGGGTCTTCTTCACTGATGGTATCTGGCCATCAAATCTGAAGGATCTTCCTCAGGAGTTAGCAAAGGTTTACAGTCTCTTGGTTCTTTTTTTGCTTTTGTGTCCATATTTCTGATCCAAACAGATGTTTCTCAGCTGTAGAAAAGCTACCCTAGCCTACCCAGTTCTTGCCGCGATATCTGCTTCTGGATCACCCTCTCTGTCTAAAATGCTGCCTAGATATGTGAATGTGTCTATGAATCTTCTAATTTTCATCTTCTAAGGTGACTGAGCGTGTGTTGGATGTGCGTCAGCTCTTAGAAGCTTAAAT
Organism: Achatina immaculata; assembly: GCA_009760885.1. Classification (NCBI taxonomy): domain Eukaryota; kingdom Metazoa; phylum Mollusca; class Gastropoda; order Stylommatophora; family Achatinidae; genus Lissachatina; species Lissachatina immaculata. The sequence continues at coordinate 64,235,048 of CM019702.1, forward strand.
TTTCAGGTCATAAGTGGAAAGATTTTTGCTTCCTGTTCTTCTTTCTCTGTGGTCTGCACTCTGTGACCGTTCAGAGTCCTCCTCATCCCTTAGTGGTTGATACAACTGCCTTACTCTGCCTGGACTTTCTGCAGGTCTTACCGTTATAGAAAAACTCTGTATAAACATCAGCTTCTGTCATGCAAGTGAAGATACGTAACTTCATAAAAACTTAATGTCTTGGCCAGTCTTTGACCTCAGAACTTTACCAGATTTGTTTAAGAAACCATTTATTTGGTGACCAACCACTGAAAAGTGGAACTTTAAGCAGTAAGTGCAGATTTAAAAACAAAATTGGTTGTCATTATGTGCTAAAATTCACGTGTTTGTGAAGATTTTAGATATGTAATGTAATACTTTTTTCAAGAAAAAAAAAAAAAAATTTGAGAGGAAGAAGAACAGAGAGCTGGATTTCAAATTTTTAAAATGTGTTGCCTGTCTAATTTGTGTTTAAATTTAATGGTAAACCTCCATCTGACGGCAGCTTAGATATTACAATTTTTTATCTTTTCAAAAATAGAATATTTTGTTAACCTTTACACCCCGTGAAAAATTTAGAAATCCTCATGCATTTGGTATTTATCTTCCAGATGTAAAATATCATCACATATTTGTTTCTTACTGTGAAGAGTGTTGCAGTCATCATCCTGTGCCACAAAATCCAAGTTGTCTATAAGGATTCTTGGATTTATTTGTAGCATTATTATGAAGTGGAAGGTTATTTAACATGAAATAGATTGTAGACATAGACAGATAGATTAACTAAAATTCTGTGCCTCTTTTTGGTGTTGCATTAGAGAATTAGAAAGTTGTAAACAGTATTTTTTTTTCTGACTGTATATTTTTGAAAATTTTGTAATGGATTGTCACAACTAGATTTATTTTAAAGTTTTCATTTTTTTTAAAAAAAATTAATACTTACAGGACTAGTGAATTTGTTATAAAATGATGATTGAAGTGTTTCTTAATTTACAAGAATCTCAAAAGTGAATACTTTATTCAGATCTGTTCATGATTTTATCATTATTGTTTGCTGATCATTTTATTGATCAGTTTTGTCATGTTAACTCTTCCCGTGCCCAGAAAAAAAAAGCGGACGTTCTCGTCCGTGCCACACAAAAAACGCGGGTCTTGATATGTTAGGGGGTATAGTTGTAAAATGGAATGGAAAACAGTATTTCCATGTACTTCCGTGTACTTACTATGTTTCAAAGTATAACTAAATGTATGAAAATTTCATAAATGCAGAGTTTTTTTAGGAAAAAAGAAGTAATTTGATGTTTTTAGACAATGACTGTGCCTAGCTCGGCTAGGTCTAGATCTACACTACTTACCATCTGAGATATCTAGATCTACTTGTTGATCTCGTATTGTGATTCTATGTTGCATTCTCGCTAAATTAATGTCTGAAATAACCTCCTACCTACTTCTCCAGTCATCTAATATGTCTAGATCTACTTGGGATACATTCAAGAGCAGTGGGGTGATCACAGGCCATGTCCATACCCCTATCTACATCATCAAAAATTGAAAATTTTCGATGTTTCTTTTCCTTTTTCTCGCTTGGCATCGCTCATAACTAAGGACTCTTTCACCATTTTGAAACGTGTCACCGGAAACGCGGACGAAATATATATAATCTAAATATTACACCGGTTGTTTTATTGAAACAAATGAATTTTCACTATAACGACTATGGCACGCAACTCAGTAACTGGAAGTTAGCACTATAGCGATGATGGCGCGGGATGAGTTAAAGATTCAGGTGACCAAATCGTTTGTAGATCCAGTGCAGCAAAGATCCTATTAAAGTAGCATTTTGAAGGGAAAAAAAGGACATATATGTGTTTCATTCTGGTTTTGTGCAAATTTTGGATTCAAAAGGTTAATCTGTTGACATTTCAGGGTTAGATTTCAAAGGGTTAATCTGTTGACAATTTCAAGATTAGATTCCTGCAGCAAAGACTTGACATTTTTATGTCTGCAATTCAGAAAACTGATACTGATTTTGTGCTGAATCTCCAGAGTGTGTTTCGAAGAAAACTTCAAAATTGAAATATAATTTGGTTTTAAAATGACATTTGTGGTTGCTGTCAGTAATTATTTGATTTGTTTTCTTTTTGATGTTTTTATTTTTATATGGTTTATTTTAAAGTGAGCCATCAGGTTGTATTTAATTATGTAGTTTTATAAGCTGTCTTGTAGTAGATTTGTTTCGTTATGAAGTGTTTGGTTTTATTTATAATTTTTTAAAATTGTGTTTATTTGAGATAATGTAGACAAAAAAAAATAGTTTGCACATTGTGTGGGTCAAGATTTTTCAGCCCACATATATTAGAATTGTTGCTGTTTATAGTATGTTATGGTTGTGATTTGTTAAACTTTAAATCTGATTATGTATAAACATTGGGACAAGGTGATTTTATGTGTAGTAATCTGAACATTGTACTTATGAGACAAATGTATAGGTTTATTAAAGATAGTATGAAAAGTATAAAAAAAAAATAAAGAGTGAATAACCCTACCAGATTTATTTATGAAAGACTTTTGTGAAAATAAAATCTATAAATTACATTGTGAATTTTTTGTTTAGCAAAAATGTAAAAAGAAAATTTAACTTGTCTTCTTTGAAACTTCCTGGCTTAAGCTGAGGCAATACCCACTTTCACTGATAACCATTGTCTTCGGTTCGGTTGAAAGATGTTGTTTCTTGATCCATGAATTTCTCAGAACCCTCTCAGTGCTAAAATATTTAGTGGTCTGGGAGTTTGTGAAGGTAAGCGTTTTTTCCTGCTTTCAGTAGAAGAATTTCTTGCTGACAAAATTTAAGACTGACAGAACCAGAGCATCATATTTCAAGTTTAATTATACCAAAACAGGTTACTAAAGTAGCTATTGAACAAGTGTCATGATTAATTATACCAAAACAGATTACTAAAGTAGCTGTTGAACAAGTGTCATGATTAATTATACCAAAACAGATTACTAAAGTAGCTGTTGAACAAGTGTCATGATTAATTATACCAAAACAAGTTACTAAAGTAGCTGTTGAACAAGTGTCATGATTAATTATACCAAAACAGATTATTAAAGTAGCTGTTGAACAAGTGTCATGATTAATTATACCAAAGCAGTAAGTTTCAAAACTGACTACTACACAAGTTTCAGGAATATTTGTGCCAAAGCAGAGAAGTGTAGGAGTTAAAATTATTTATAAGATGTCTTATCCATTGTCTGACATGTTTTCTGAACAAAAGTATGCAAGAAAGTCAGCAAGTAAATGGGAGTTGAATGAAAGCTAGTGAGACAAATGGTGAAGAAATGCATATTATAGTGATGTTGAAGTTAAACATTCAGTGAACAGGAAACATCAAAGAAAGGAGAGCAGACAGATTTGATAAATACAAGATAACAAAACAAGACCAAGCGATAAAAGTCAGTAAACAGAAGATGACAACACAGAACCTACTGATAAAAGTCTGTAAACAGAAGACAGCAACACAGGACCTACTGATAGAAGTCAGTAAACAGATGACAGCATCACAGGACCTACTGATAAATGTCAGTAAACAGAGGATGACAATACAGGACCTACTGATAAAAATCAGTAAACAGAAGACAGCAACACAGGACCTACTGATAAATGTCTGTAATCAAAGGACAGCAACACAGGACCTACTGATAAAAGTCAGTAAACAAGATGACAATACAGGACCTACTGATAAAAATCAGTAAACAGAAGACAGCAACACAGGACCTACTGATAAATGTCTGTAATCAGAGGACAGCAACACAGGACCTACTGATAAAAGTCAGTAAACAGAAGACAGCAATACAGGACCTACTGATAAATGTCTGTAATCAGAGGAAAGCAACACAGGACCTACTGATGAAAGTCAGTAAACAGAAGACAGCAACACAGGACTTACTGATAAATGTCTGTAATCAGAGGACAGCAACACAGAACCTACTATAATCAGAAGATGACATAATAACAGGGCCAACTGATAAAACTCTGTAAACAGAAGATGACATAACAGAACCAGCTGGTAAAAGTCAGAAAACAGCAGGGGCACATGGTGAAGCAAGTAATCAAAAAGCGGACATGAATGTGTGTAAATAGGTGCCAACAAACAGGGCTATATATAAACGTCAGTAAACAGAAACAGAAGATAAAATCAGTAAACAGAAAATAGAAGTGCAAAATTAAGTAAAAGAAAATTCCTAAAATAAGATACAGGCAAATGAAAAATGGCGCAGTAAATAAAAACGAAACAAAAAAGACCATAAAGATATTTGAATCAAAAGTTCAGCGAGCCAGAAGCAAGAGAGATAACTCGGGTTTTTTTTTTTACTTGTAAGTAGACAGCGGAGTGTATTGCCATTTCCAGTTGATTTTAACAGAAGTGACAAATGTCCTTTGACAACATCTATGAATTTATGGATTTATGCATCCATAAATTATTCATTTTTGTTATTTTTTATGTCATTCTTGAATGACATTTGATGCAGTGTTGTCAGTTGTCATTTTGATGTTTATAAAAAAAAATGTTGATTAAACTTCTACAGAAGTACTGTATTACTGATGTTAGTATTATACTAAATATATTTTCTGTCATTTCTTATACAGTTTTTATTTGCAACCAGATTATCCTTTTTTTCCGTCTGTAATATTGAATCTTGTCATTATATACATAATGTCTTCTAGTGTCTCTCTCGGGTCTGTGTATTTGTATGTGTGTGTGTTTTCTGTTTCTCTCTGTCTCTCTTTCTTTCACCTTTTGTTTTTCCTCTCCCATTGTCACTTTCTCTCATCTCTCTCTCTCTCTTTCTCTTACTCTCCCACTCCTCTCAGTCTTCAGCTCTGCCTTTCTCTCACTTTCTTACTCTCACTGTCTATATCAATCTCTCTTTTTTTTCTCTCTCTCTGTCTGTATCAGTCTCTCTTCTCTTCTCTTTCTCTCTCTGTCTGTATCATTCTGTCTCTCTTCTCTTTCTCTCTCTGTATCAGTCTGTCTATCTTCTCTTTCTCTCTGTGTCTATCTCTCTTATCTTTCTCCCTCTGTCTGTCTCTCTTCTCTTTCTCTTTCTGTCTATATCTGTCTCTATCTGTCTCTCTTCTCTTTTCTCTCTGTCTGTATCAGTCTGTCTCTCTTCTCTCTCTATGTCTGTCTGTCTGTCTTTGTTCTCTCTCTTTTCTCTCTGTCTGTACCAGTCTGTCTATCTTCTGTGTCTTCTCTCTGTTTGTCTGTATTAGTCTATCTTTATTCTCTCTCTTTTCTTCTTTCTCTGTCTGTATTAGTCTCTCTTTTTTCTCTCTCTATCAATCTCTCTTTCTGTCTGTATCAGACCCTCTTTCTCGGTCTGTATCAGTCTGTCTCTCTCTTCTCTCTCTGTCTGTATCAGTATGGCTCTCCTCTCTCTCTTCTCTCTCTCTTTTCTCTCTCTTCTCTCTCTCTTTTCTCTCTCTTCTCTCTCTTTTCTCTCTCTCATTTCTCTCTCTTTTCTTTCTTCTCTCTCTTTTCTCTCTCTCTTCTCTGTCTCTTTTCTCTTTCCTCTCTCTCTTCTCTCTCGCTGTCTGTATCAGTCTATGTCTGTTCTCTCTTCTCTCTCCCTCTGTATCAGTCTGTCTCTGTCTTCTCGCTGTCTGTCTGTGTCAGTCTGTATGTCTTCTCTCTCTCACTCTGGCAGACCGAGAGTTAAGGTGCAGTCCATTGCCGCATTCAGGTACATGCTAAACAAGCCACAGCTGAGGATATGACACATCTTCTGATGTAGGTTTTCAACACGGGGCTCCAAGCTTTTCAAAAAATTAACTCGGCAAATTCGATATTGCCATTTAAACTAAAGTTTGCTGATCAGGCAAGGGCAAATTGGCCTGAAACCTTTAATTGAACATCATCTTCACGTACCGACCTGAATTGTATTCAGCAGATGATTCATGAGCACAGAAAAGCAACGCTAGTCAAAACAGTATTTTTGACAATACTTCATGACAGGTTCACAAGAATCTCGTGAAACTTACTAACACAAAACTCACTGACCATGTTACTGATTCATTCATTCATTTGCATGTCCCTTGCGGAACTTTGCCTCCCAAACAGCACTCCTGTAGGCCTCTCGGTTGTGAGCAAGATGGCCTGCTGCTGTTGCATCCATTTGCAGATCGTCAACGATGTCTTGCAGCCATCTTCGTCTTGGTCTTCCTCTTTTTCTTTTTCCCATTATGTATCCTTCCAATACGGTCTTCTCTAAATTATCATGACGTTTAATGTGTCCAAAATATTTAAGTTTTCTCTCTTTAATCCTCTTCACTAGCCAGCCTTCTTCAATATTAAGCTCTTGTAGTATAGATATATTTGTTCTTTTTTGTGTCCACGATATTTGGAGAATTCTTCTGTAGCATTTACATTCAAAGGCATTTATGTGTTTCTCAGCTGTTTTGTTAAGTGTCCAGGTCTCACAGGCATATGTTGCTATGGGAAAGATGCATGCCCTTAAAAATCTTATTTTTCTGGTTCTGTCTGCTCCTCTCCACAGATTCTTTATTTGTTTTACTTTCTGAAGAGCGATAGATGTCCTCCTTTTAATTTCCCTCATTGTATCTCCATTATTAGTTAGTAGCGATCCAAGATATTAAAAACTCTCCACTTCTTCCAGTTTTTCCTCATTGATACATATTTCAGTTGCCTTGTTTGTTTTGTCAGTTGTCATCAATTTAGTTTTCTTTGCATTAAGATAGAGGTTCTGCTCTTCGCTGTTCTTGCGGACTGACATAATTAGTTTTTCCATTCCTTTTTGTGTTGTGGACAGCAATACTGTGTCATCAGCATATCTAATCTCTGGTATTTCATAACCTCCAACTGTTATGGCATGGTAATATTTTTTGTCTACATCTTCTCTAACATTCCTCATTATATTTTCAGTATACAAGTTAAATAAGTAGGGTGACAATATGCACCCCTGACGGACCCCTTGTTTTATGTCAAACCAAGTTGTTGTTTCACCATTTATTCTTACTGCTGCTTGTTGGTCTAGATACAGCAGTGATGTTAATTGTATCAAATGTGTTGGAAATCCCATTTTTTCCATTATTTCCCAAAGTTTCTGGTGTTGTACACAATCAAATGCCTTTGAGTAGTCTATAAAGCATGTTACTGAACGCCTATAAAATATTGACGCCCCTCGAATCAATTCATTTGAAAATTCAGTGCGCGAGTATGGCTTATCTCACTACAGAACACAACTCACCATCATTGGACGTTTACAGACTGGACAATCACAAAGTGTAGTGGCCAGACAATTTAATGTGGTTAGAAGCACCATTAGTCGTCTTTAGAGACGATTTCAAGAAACTGCCTCAGTTGCAGATCGGCCGCGCAGTGGAAGACCCATAGTCACAACTTCTGCCGAAGACCGCTTCATACGGCTGCGTCACCTCAGGAATCGATTTGCATCTGCGTCCTCAACAGTCCAGTCAATGACAGCAGTTCGTCGAATTTCAGATCAAACGGCCAGGAACCGGCTTCACGAAGCTGGTCTTTGGGCTAGAAGGCCTTACAGGGTCCTGTTCTTACGGACCGGCATCGCCAGAACCGACTGCAGTGGGCGAACCAGCATCGTCAATGGACCGTTTGGGAATGATTGGAGAAGGGTTTGGTTTAGTGATGAATCATTCTTTCTACTCCAGCGATACGATAGACGGAGAAGAGTTTACTGCAGAGTCTATGAGCACTACGCCCAGAACTGCGTGGATGAGGCTCCTTCACATGATGGTGGAGGTGTACTGGTGTGGGGACGATCAACTTCATGGGAAAAGTGACCTGGTGCAAATTGAATGACGTCTGAATGCCCAACAATACGTCGCTGAAATTCTTCGTCCTCATGCCCTTCCACTTCTGGCTGCACCAGGGTTGATTTTTCAGCAGGATAACGCTCGACCTCATGTGGCCACCCAGTTCCTCGCTGACAACAACATCCACACCATTCCGTGGCCATCCATGTCATCAGACATGAACCCTGTAGAACACTTATGGGATGAACTCAACAGACAAGTCCGCCAGCGAGACGTGGCGCCAACCAATCTCCGACAGTTATCTCTTGCACTGCGGGAAGAAAGGGCAGCCATCCCACAACAACAGATCCAGCAGCTAATCAGATCAATGTCAAGGAGATGTCGTTCTCTGATACAGGCCAAGATAGAAACATTAATTCCTTAAAATAAAATTTCGATACAGTTTGAAATTTGATGTCCATTACGATTACAGTAGTGTTGCGTTTCTTTTTTTTTTTGAACAGTATATAACTTAGGACTCACCAGTCTAAATCCGCCATTAGTTCAGTCTCTACAGGGTGTTTTTAAAGTCTCACTGCACTTTCTATGTAAAAATGAAGAAAATGATGTCATTAAAAATGTGCTGCACAGTCAAATCGTGAAGAAAAATGCAGTGAATGGTTGCCATCTGCTGGAGTAATTTTTTGCACTCAAAAAAAAAAAAAGAATGGTGTTATCAACGGAAGAAATAATTTTTTTGGTTGAACAAGTGTTCCGAAATGGCGGTCGATACACACGGATGGTTGTTCAAAGATTTATAGCAAAATTTCCTGATAAACAACCTCCTCATTGCACTACGGTTAGAAATTTGTTGAATAAGTTTCGTGATACGGCAACTGTGGAAGATGCTCTGCGATCTGGTAGGCCTGCTGTGTCTGAAAAAAAAATGTCTAGATATCCAAGACAGAATCCTGAAAAGTCCATGCAAGTCCTTAAGGAAAATGTCGCAAGAAGTGAACGTATCACTGAGCACAGTGCACAAAATTCTTAAACATCGGTTAAATTTTCATCCATGCAAGATTGCTGTTGTGTCTGAATTAAAAGAGTGTGACAATCAATCCAGAGTCAACTACTCCACGTGGTTTCAAGCATTTTTAGCTGAAGAAGACGAATCAATTCTCTATTTAACATTCTTCCTTGATGAGGCATGGTTTCGTCTATCTGGATACGTTAATAGTCAAAATAATCGTGTTTACAGCAGTATTAACCCAATGCATTTCATGAAGCGAAGCTACACGATGAGAAAATTGGGTATGGTGTGCCGTCAGTAGAAAACGCTTAAATGGACCAGTTTTCATCAACAACACTATAAATGCCGATCGGTACCGTGCTGACATTCTGGAACCTTTTTTTAGAACAGCTGAATGAACATGAAATTGAAGAAGCGTGATTCCAGCGAGATGGTGCAACTGCCAGAGCAACACACGGTTTTCTGTAAGAAATTTTCGCAAATCGCATAATATCTCATGGAATTTATCCTGCTCGTTCTCTAGATTTAAATCCATTAGATTATTATCTACGGGGTTTCTTGAAAGGAAATGTTTTTAAAAAATAATGTACAAACAATTGAGGGGACCTGAAAGAAGCAATCAGAATTACCATTCAAGAAATAACAACAGACACGTTGCACAAGGTATTTGACAATATGAAGAGACGTGTACAGTCATGTCTTGAAGCCCGTGGTGGACATTTCCAACACCTGTTCCTTAAGGACCTGTTATAATGAATATTTCAGTGGTACATTCTAGCCAGCCCAAAACAGCGTTGCATCATTGCAGTCACTATTGTAACTAATTAAATGACTTTTTTTTAAGCACATTTTGTGATGACGTCATTTACTTAATTAAAAATTTTTTTTCATAGAAAGTGTAGTGACACTTTAAAACACCCTGTATATGAAATATGACCATACTACAAGGACTTAATATTGAGGAAGGCTGGCTAGTAAAGAGGATTAAACAGAGAAAAGTTAAGTATTTTGGACATGATAATTTAGAGAAGACCGTATTGGAAGGATACATAATGGGAAAAAGAAAGAGAGGAAGACCAAGGCGAAGATGGCTGCAAGACATCGTTGTTGATCTGCAAATGGATGCATCAGCTGCAGGGCATCTTGCTTAGAACCGAGAGGCCTACAGGAAAGCTGTTAGGGAGGCAAAGTTCTGCAAGGAACATGCAAATGACTGAATGACTGACTGACTGACTGACTGACTGCTGGGTACATAGTTACTTCACAATGAGAGAGAAGCGAGAGACAGAGTTGAAACATGCTAGGGATGAGATGGCCAGCATAGCGTACAGAGGAAGCAAACACAAAAATATATTCATTTCGTGGAAAGGTCAGTAGGAACCTGCCAACCGGCCGGTAATCACGAGAAGAGTCGATAAACAACTTCCTATCCTTGCATGCAGAGAGATTATTAATAAATATTGACAAACTCTCAGTTTTACAGCATAAAAACTTCATTGATTTCGAACATTGCTCTTAGTTTGATTAAGGTGGAAATAAATCCTACCAGTAAATATTTAATACTTGTTCTTTTTATGGATGGGGAAGGATGGGCAGCGATGCAAGTCTCAAGTCCCTGCAAGTAGCTTCAAGTAAGTCTCAAGTCCCTGCAAGTAGCTTCAAGTAAGTCTCAAGTCCTTGCAAGTAGCTTCAAGTAAGTCTCAAGTCCCTGCAAGCAGCTTCAAGTAAGTCTCGAGTCTCAAGTCGTATCAAGCACTACTTCCAGTCTCAAGTCATTACTTCAAATGCCAAGACATTACTTCAAGCCTCAAGTCATCACTTCAAGAATCAAGTCATTATTTCAAGTCTCAAGTCATTACTTCAAGTCTCAAGTCAGATTAAGGCAGTACTTCAACTCTCCAGTTGTCTCAAATCATTACTTTAAGTCTCAAGTCCTTGCAAGTAGCTTCAAGTAAATCGATATCAAGTCTCAAGTCCCCTAAAGCCTGTAAGTAAAACTCTTAGAAAAATCGCTGTTGATTTCAAGTGCTAGATCATTATTACTACAAGTGATTTATTACAGCCAACATGAAGGCTTAGGAACTGTGTGAACATGAAAAAAAGTAAGCACAATATATTCTTTATTTACCACTCTATCAGGTATGGAACAGTCGTCTCTTTAATTTGGTTCTACACAGTACTGAAACCTATGGAAATACAAACCTAATGTATGGACAACAGAAGCAGGTAATAGCTCTTTAAACATAAGCACGATGAAATGATTTATAAAACTAGAAATGCTTAGTTCTATCTTTTATCTGAGATGGCAAACTTCTGGGAAAAGATAGTAGTCCACTATGAGTTGAAATGGTTAAAATAAACAGCTAACATAGTAAAGCGTGTAAAAACAGACATTAATTGAGTAGCAAGTAATAAACATACAGCGACAGAGTTAATGAAGTGAATTTAAGTCTAAATACCTGACTGAAAGATCTCCGGTAAAAAGAATGATAATGCGTCTTCAGGCAATACGCATATGCCGGACAAAAGAAGTATACATTTACACCTCGCCTATATTTCCTGTGTAAAACTTGGTAGTACATGTTTACGTTAAAGCTGGTGGGAGGAATATTTTCTCGGGATGGTTACAGAACAACAATCCTTGGCAATGTACTACCGTACTCGAAGCCAATCTAGCTCCCCCATCATGACCTCCAACCCAGGTTCTCCCTTCCTTTGTATAATGTATGATAATTGTGCATAAATCCTGAGCATTTAATTAATACACAATAAAATGACACGCAGTACAAATCACCAAGTCTGAAATTAAGGACATGGCATTTTAATCTCATTTTACACTACAACAGCACATACAACTGACACTGACATCAACATAACATCAAGACATGTGTCATCATAATGGACGAACAATTCGATGAACACGATCAACGCAACTCAAAATACTTCAAGCAGTCTTCAATGATTAAAAAAGCAACTGGATGAACAATGTCATTGCAACCAAAATACTTCATGCAATCATCTATAATATTTAAGCAAGTGAATGAACAAGACCAATGCAATGCAAAATACTTCAAGTAATCATCAATGATAGAAAAGCAATTGGATAAACAATGTCAGTGCAAAGCAATGCTATTAACCATGGCATCATATGATAATGACTTCTCATGTTGCATATTGAAAACATGATGGGCCTGATGTCCCTGGCTCTCTTGGCCCTCCACGTAGCCTACACTACGAATCTAATTGCAATATCACTTATCCCCCACCAGCTATCCCTGCCATGACAAACCTCCATATAACTGTGCTTCTGCAGCACACGATCAGTCTACTTGAAAAGCATAATAAACGAATCATACATGTTTCCAATATACTGATAAATCACACTGAAATCATGCACAGAATGTCCATATTGATACGTAAATACAGAAACCTACACCACAGCTTACTGCACAACTACATAATCTACACCACATGAGGTGGGCTCGGGTAAGAGAGTATACGAAACACTCAGAATAATCTAAGCACAACGAAACTCTGCATCTCCCGGCCATTTCCTCTATCTAATCTGATACAAACCAATGTTTAAATATATATATATATATATATATATATATATATATATATATATATATATATATATCCCCCCGAAAAAAACTACCAAACAGTATTGGCCTAAATGACACTTAACTTCAGAAAATGAAGTTTTAAATCAGAAACGTCTTGAAAGCATAGTTTTGAATAAAGCAAAGAAAAAAAAGTACAATAAATCAGGATTAGCATTTGCTTGTATCAAAATCCTACATTACTGTTATTTCCGTATGGCATATTGTTAACATTGCAAACAAGAAAGCGTTCACTGATAGTAGTTTTGAAAAAAAAACCGCGAGAAATGGATTGGTCCTATGCTCCGAAGAGATTATAGCAGTATAGATATAACAGTCCTGCGACAGGCTTTTGAGGTGAAGAGAAAGACCGATGGAAAAACAAGCTGAAGAAGACCTGGAGAAACGGAGATGAAAACGACGAATTCTGCTTATTCAAGTTAGAATAACGGCGTGCTTAGCAGCAAAACTTCATCAAAACATTCTCGAAAACATATTAATCTAGCGTTTATTTTCCCATCTCGTAAATTAATAAATCAATTAGTTCTTTTCCTGCGGTTTCGGTTTTTGTATTTGCCTCTGTAATCTATTCTGTATTTTAAAACGCAATTTTCGGCTGTCATTGTAAAACTTCCATTTTTTTTTTTCGGAAAACACAGCTGAAGTGTGAGAGCTTGGGAATAAAAAGAAAAGACTGTTGGCGTTCTTTACTGGAAATGTTGAACCATGAAACAGCGTTGACCGATTATCGACAGACTCCTGTAATCTAAGCGAGCTACTAGATGGCGATGAAGACGCTGATTAGGCAATCAGCGACCCATAGCTGATATGCTAGAGTCAGGGTTAGCGACCCATAGCTGATATGCTAGAGTCATGGTTAGCGACCCATAGCTGATATGCTAGAGTCATGGTTAGCGACCCATAGCTGATATGCTAGAGTCATGGTTAGCGACCCATAGCTGATATGCTAGAGTCATGGTTAACGACCCATAGCTGATATGCTAGCGTCAGGGTTAGCGAATCATACCTGACCAAGACCGTGTCCCACCTGTCCGTTTGTACTCCCGAGTAAGAGACATAGTGTCAAATATTGGTGCTTATTTGATGATGTCTCATTTTATTACTTGTATTACTTTAATCTTCACTCTTACTGCTGTTGTTCTTTTGTCTTTATCATCGTACATGGGGGTGTCTCTAGTGCTCAATGGTTTAAATCGCTATCCTAATGTAATGAGTTAGTGTCCAGTGCAGCAAACCCATGCCTGGAACACTCAATTATACTCCCTACGATCCACTACTCAGGCTCTTGTTCCTCCCAGTTGGTGTCTATATAAGCTCCCCTAAATATCTTTGTCGGCTGGAAAATAAGTTATCATCTCATTTATTCCCTAGCTCCACCACCAACAAATAACTACTCAAAGGGCATAAATTGATCAAGACAAAATAAAGAATTAATTTACTGACAACACCAGACGTCACACACGTTTACACCAGATAACAAAAACCTGGCTAACGGAGCAAGGATCGCAATCTTCTACATGGTGGTGGAATTTGCTAAAGCAGCATTGCACCCCCCCCCCCCCCCTGCTTTTTAACTGTTCTCCGGGACTGAAAAAATAGCCGCCAAAACCCGCTCCCACGCCGATACGATGCTGTACCTCAACACCTCTATAGCATCGGCTGCAGAGAACACCAGCTCGCAGTTACAGGGAGATAACACAAGATAAAATATATTATAACATAATTACTCTCGGTGATTTAAATATTATTACAGACAAACAGATAAATACAGTTATTTTCCATTCTTTTGGCCAAATACCTGAATGCCATATCTTTTTACATACATGATAGATTGTTGCACATTCCTTTCCTCCTGCTTTAATAAATTCAGCCTTTATCTCATCACATACTGGTGATTTACCATTTTTCAGATTCTTTATTGCCCATAAAACTTCTTCTATTGTCGGTTCGGGTTTTTTCTCCTCCAATAATAATTCACAATGTTGATTTATGCTTTCACAGTCAGTCGTTTCATACATTCCTCTGCAATGTTCCTTCTATCTTTATAGAATTTCCTCTGTTTCTGCTCAAGGAAGGTATTCACCATCTTGTCACAAATTACATTTAGCTTAGGTGTGACATTTCTTGTCATTGTCTTCATTTCTTTACTCACTTAAAAAACGACCAGTAAGGTTTATAGATGGCAAACATGCAGCACATATTACAAATAAGGACACACATCTTGATATTATACCTATCAATGAGAGATTTCTTTTCTACCAGGCCAAGTTAATTCATAAAATTCTATCTCACAATGCTCCACCATATCTATGGTCGTTGTTCAAATCCAACCCAAAACACAGTCAATGCTTAAGCAACTGTATTCTCCCAAAGCCAAAACTTGACATGTTTAAAAAAAAAACCTTCTTTTACTCAGCTGCCCACCTTTGGAATGCCCTACCAACTTATGTAAAACTTACAAGTAATATTTGGTCTTACAACTTCAAACTGTGCCATGTAATAGATTGACTATTTATAATTTTTAAGGCACCACTGAAACAGTTTATTCTTTACTTTCACTCTACCTGGCGCCAACTAAAGTGGTTTTCTACTGGTTTGATCATTGTCTACTTGTGGAGTACAGTTTGAACTTATACATTTCTTCTTGTTGTTGGTGTTTTAACAATCACCTAATTTTCTATATTATACACTGAGAAAATACAACAAGACACCCAGGCTTCCAACTCCATAAAATAATAAAAAAATACAACAGCTTAACATAACTTGGCAGTCTTCCAACCAAAACAAGTGGTCAACAATGAGAATTCCAACAAAGCCAATTGGTGTAGTATATCATCAGACCACGCACATTTATTAATGGACAAAATGAGGGTGAAATCATGAATGATGGAAACATAGCCCTCTGGCTGAACAAGAATTACACTAACAGTGCCCGGCGTGAGCGAACTCTACGCCATATGGGCGAAAACCTTACAATGTACTATGCACAAAAAAATAAATACTTACAACATTACCAACAAAACCTCAACCAACACAGGGAAAAAACTGACTCTTCCATCTCACTACCAACAAATTGCCACTGGTAGAAACTCTTCCTAACGAGAATCCAATCTGCAATAAAACTACTAAAATTCTTCCTACATCACAAAACCAACAAAGCTCCTGCTACAACAAACAAGTAAGGCTCTCTCTACCACATACTAGAGTCAATCACACAACCTTTCTCTAACACATTCTGACCCAAGACTAACTTTCTCAGCCCATGCATACCTCCCGCTCAACTCAAGCACGTGACTTCGAATTTTCTCGAACCACGTTCTTGGCACACACAGACCACAACTACAGGGTTATACACAATACACTCTGTACAGAATTGTTATTCTGTTACAGCCAACATCTGTTTGATATGGACTATATGCCTCCCTAAGGATAATCTGAAGTGGTTTAAAGTATAGCTTAATTGTTGTAATTTTTAACAACTTTTCTATAAGTTTTAGTTTTGAATGAATGTAAGAATGCAAGTTTATTTCATGCTGTAGCATGAAACAGAATGTGGAGTGTAAGGATAATAGATAAGTTTATTATTTTTTTATGTAATCATTTAATTGTGCCTTCATGATTATTATGCTCATTAACAAATGCTGAATGACTGTGACTGAATGAAAGCTGTATGATGAAGGGCAGAATGTTAGACGGGCCTGCGTGCCCAAGTCTTAACCCTTTGAAAATAAAGTATGTTCGTTCGTTCGTTCTCCAGATTATAAATAATATGTGTACCAAGTTTGGTTGAAATTGCTCCAGGCGTTTCAGATTTATGCCGGAACAAAGAAACACACACAAATATATATATATATATTACCATGCCAGATAAAGATACAGAGAAGATGCTTGCGCACATAACTATATGCAAAGACACTTGCTGTCAAATCAAACATTAAATTATCAATTATTTTTCAAAGGGTGATGTTCTGCGAATGATTTCCATGGATAACATAAATGCAAAGACCCATATATATATATATATATATATATATATATATATATATATCACCCGTGTGGTACCCGGGATCTGCAAAGAATAGGACCACTGTACCCTACCACGCATGATCGTAAAAGGCGACTAAGGAGGGTTCGGCATAGGGCCAGCAACCCTATCTGGTAAAAAGAAACACAACAAACTATCAGACTGCTACAGAAACGGAAGCAAGGGAAAAAAACAAATGCAGGTGGAAGGAGAAATGTATATCAGGAAACTGAGCCCATGAAGGTTGTGGATGAAAGCCAGCCACTGGAAGTCCCCAGCCCGACTGCAGACTTCCTGGAACCTAAACACAAGATGCAAATAGGCAGCTGGAATGTAAGAACACTTAACCAGACTGGAAAACTAGCACAAACCATCAAGGAAATGCACAGATACAAACTAGACATACTAGGAATACAAGAAGCAAGATGGACAGGACAAGGCAGAAGGAAATTAATAACACAGCACACAGAAGATACAATAATATGGTCAGGTAAAGAAGATCTTCATGAAGGAGGAGTAGCATTGATTATAACAAAAGAAGCACCAAGAGCATTGCTGAAATGGACCCCAATAAATGAGAGATTATTATATGCACGGTTCAACTCCAGATTCAAGAAGCTGTCTATTATAGTTTGTTATGCACCAACAGAAGCAGCTGAAGAGGAATTAAAAGAAGATTTTTACAACAGCCTCCAAGCCACAGTAGAAACAATACCCAAGCATGATATGCTACTCATCTTGGGCGACTTCAATGCAAAAGTAGGTGAAGGAAATGAAGATAGAAGAAGAATCATGGGAAGAGAAGGAATCGGAGAAATCAATGAAAATGGAGAAAGACTGTGCAGTTTCTGTGAAGAAAACATGATGACCATTGGAGGGACAATTTTCCAACATAAAAACATCCATAAGGTGACTTGGAGGTCACCAGATAAAAACACAGAAAACAAAATCGATCACATACTAATAAACAACAAGTGGAAACGATCACTACAAGATGTGCGAGCAAGGAAAGGAGCAGATGTAGGAAGCGATCACAACCTTCTGGTAGCAAAAATAAAACTAAAATTAAGGAAAGCCAAAATCGAAGAACACAGAAAGATACATTTTGATACAAGAAAACTGATAGACCAGCAAACAAGAAATGAATAGTACTTGAGAACCGCTTCAGTGTCCTACAAGACGAAGCAGAAATGTCCATATTAGAGTTCAATAAAACACTACAGGAAACAGCAAAAGAGGTGCTGGGATATCGGAAACGGAAAAAAGAGGAATGGATAAGCAAGACCACATGGGAAAAGATAGAACAAAGAAAAGAAATCAAGAAAAAATTACTGAACACCAAATCACAACGGCTTAAAGAACAAGTTTTAAGTAATTATGCACAAAAAGACAAAGAAGTGAAGGAATCATGCAGTCAAGATAAACGTCAATACTATGACAACTTAGCAGAAGCAGCAGAGAAAGCAGCATACATAAATGACATGAAAACCATATATAAAATCACAAAGCAGATGACAGGTAACTTCAACACAAGATGTGAAAGTGCAGTAAGAACACAAAATGGACAACTAGTCAGTGGAGAAAGAGAAAAAATTGAAAGACGGAGGGAACACTTTAACACCCTACTAAACAGAACACAAGCAGCACAAACAATAGACCTACCTGAAGCAAAAACGGAACTAAACATCAATACAGGACCAATAACAATAAGTGAAGTAAAGGAGGCGATAAAGAAGCTAAAATCAGACAGGGCACCAGGTGAAGATGAAGTGACTGCTGAGATGTTGAAAGCAGAAGAAACAGAGACACCTAAATAACTTTGCCGGATATTACAACAAATTTGGGGTCTAGAAAAAGCCCCAGAGGAGTGGAAAACTGGGCTTAAAGTAAAACTACCAAAGAAGGGTGACCTCAGAGATTGCGGGAACTGGAGAGGCATTACCCTACTGCCACTCACCAGTAAAGTATTTTGCAGAATAATCATCAACAGAATTGTACCAACACTTGAGGAAAAACTTCGGAAAGAGCAGGCAGGATTTAGGAAAGGAAGATCATGCATAGACCATATATTTGTTCTTAGACAAATATTAGAACAGGCAAATGAGTGGCATAGCACAACATATACACTATTCATAGATTTTGAGAAAGCCTTTGACAGTGTAAACAGAGATGCACTGTGGAAAATCCTAAGATGGCATGGCCTCCCCCACAAGATAGTAAATGTAATCAAAGCTCTATACGAGGGTTTTCAGTGCAAAGTGATCTGTGGAGAACATACCTCCAGCAGCTTTAGGGTACAAACAGGAGTGAAACAGGGATGTGTACTATCACCAACATTATTTATCTTGGCAGTAGACTGGTTAATGAAGGAGGCAACATCAGACAAACGCAGAGGATTACAATGGACCCTTGACACAGTGCTGGAGGACCTTGACTTTGCGGACGACATTTGTCTATTATCAAGCAGTCACAAAGATATGCAAGATAAAATAAATCAGCTAACTCAGAATGCAAACAACATAGGACTAAAGATCAACTTAGGAAAGACAAAGTTAATGAAGCAAAATGTGAACAACAGAAATGTACTCAGAGTAGATAACAAGTTAGTGGAGGAGGTCAACGAATTCGTGTACCTTGGCAGCAGAGTAGTAGAAAATGGAGACAGCACAGAGGACATCAACAGTAGACTTACTAGAGCAAACAAGGCTTTTGCAATGCTGCAGACTATATGGAAATAAAAAAAAAACTAAGCATAAAAATGAAAATCAGGATATTTAAGAGTAATGTTCTAAGTGTACTATTCTATGGAAGTGAATGCTGGAAAATCACCAAAACCATAGAAAACAAGTTGAATTCTTTCCAGACTAAATGTTTACGAAGAATTAGGAAAATATTCTGGCCAAACACCATAAGAAATAACATTTTATTGGCAGAAATGCAGATGAAGCCACTGACAACAATTATTGAGGAAAAACGCTGGCGATGGTTGGGACATGTGCTCCGAATGACTGACAACTCACTACCAAAAATAGCACTAAGATGGACACCACAGGGGAACAAAAGTAAGGGTAGACCAAAAGAGACATGGAGAAGAACAACAGAAAGGATGTTGAGCAATAGAGGGCTCACCTGGGCAAGAGCAGAAAAAAAGGCAAAGGACAGGCATTTGTGGAAAACCCTTGTGGAAGCCCCATGTGCCCTGGGCACTTAAGGTTCATATATATATATATATATATATATATATATATATATATATAAGTAAGTAAGTAAAGATAGTCCCATAGCATTTCAATGCCGTAGGGGGTGAAGCGTTAGAGGCCTCATTATGCTGGGTCATCAGCGTGTGAGTTAGGGTGACCAGTTCCTTTCCTCGCTGCCTTTACTTCCCAGATTTTCTCTGGTACCCATTTTGCGAGGCTGGGTCGACCTCGGGGCCGTATTGGTCGGAAAAAAAATCCCGCTCAGCTGGGGATTCGAACCCTCGACCATTTGGTTGCTAGACGAGTGCTCTAACCACTACGCTAGCCGGCCCCATATATATATATATATATTATATATATATATATATATATATATATATATTATATTATGGATTACAAAACTAAAAACTTCAGCTAGTAAACTAGTTTATTTCACAATATAAAGGAGTACATTTATAACTCACCCACTGCATTATTTTCTCACCTTTTAATCTGGTGGATGAGGTTCAGGTAGTGGGGCACAAGCTTCTCAATATCAGGTTGAAAAATGCCAAGATTGAAGATATCAGGTTGAAAAATGCCAAGATTGAAGATATCAGGTTGAAAAATGCCAAGATTGAAGATATCAGGTTGAAAAATGCCAAGATTGAAGATATCAGGTTGAAAAATGCCAAGATCGAAGATATCAGGTTGAAAAATGCCAAGATCGAAGATATCAGGATGAAAAATGCCAAGATCGAAGATATCAGGTTGAAAAATGCCAAGATCGAAGATATCAGGTTGAAAAATGCCAAGATCGAAGATATTACCGGTCCCCATCTGCTGGTTCGTTTTCCCTCAACGTCTTCGTACTGTCACTTTTTCTTCCACTGCCACATACCCTCCCCGCACTGCCCCTTTTTCTTTCCCCCACCCCCCCCCCCCCCGGTCCTTTCCAACGCCCACCGATGTCGTTAGCGCCCACTCTAGGGAAACACCGACCTAGAGGACCTAGAAGATATGGTGTTAGCATCCATATTCTTCATGACCTCTGAGAAATCAGAGGGTGATGTGGTCAGCGTCACACCTTGCAGCCTTTCCTTTCTCATCTTCAGAAGTGTCATCAGGGTGGAGAAGTGGTTAGTGCACTAGTCTTTCATGGCAAAGGTCACTTGTTCGAATCCTGCTGGATTCGCCTCAGTCAATCACCTTTAGAAATGGTTACCCTGGCTTTTCCATGTGCAACAGTGCCACCATGACCATAACTTTACGTCAGTAATGAGAGTCTATACCTAATTACAGGAAGATGAAGCAGTAAAGAGCTTCTGCATCCACTTGTAAAAATAAAGAGCTTCTATATCCAGCTATGGGAAGATACTGATGTACGGAGCTTGTATTCGACCAATGCCATTTCTACGTAGAAGTTTGCCTGTTACAGGTCTCTAGCTTGCTTTGACCAGTGGTAGTAGCAGCATGGACTAGTGGAAGACGATTTACATATATATATATATATTTATACTAAAAAACGCAACACTGCTGTAGTCGTAATGGACATCAAATTTCAAACTTATATCAAAATTTTATTTTATGGAATTAATGTTTCTATCTTGGCATGAAGAAACTTTAAGACTTTAACAATGAAATGATGCTCATTAAATTTGGTTTGGACTTTTATTCTTTGCGACTGATGCCTCCGTTTCAGTATGGTGTATGGCATCCTCTGGTCTGTATCAGAGAACGTCATCTTCTTGACATGGATCTGATTAACCGTTGGATCTGTTATTGTGGGATGACTGCCCACTTTTCCCGCAGTGCAAGAGACAAATGTCGGAGATTGGTTGAAACCCGCGTCTCGCTGGCGGACTTGTCTGTTGAGTTCATCCCATAAATGTTCTATCTGGTTCATGTCTGATGACATGGATGGCCACGGAATGGTGTGGACGTTGTTGTCAGCGAGTAACTGGGTGGTGAATTGTGCCACATGAGGTCGAGCGTTATCCTGCTGAAAAATCGACCCTGGTGCAGCCAGAAGTGGAAGGACCTGAGGGCGAACAATTTCAGCGGCGTATCGTTGACCATTCAGGCGTCCTTCAATTTGCACCAGGAAACTTCTTTCCATGAAGATGATCATCCCCATACCAGTACACCTCCACCATCATGTGAAGAAGCGTCATCCACGCAGTTCCGGGAGTAGCGCTCATGGACTATGTGGTAAACTCTTCTCTGTCTATCGTGTCGCTGGAGTAGAAAGAATGATTCATCACTAAACCAAACCCTTTTCCAATCATTCGCAATGGTCCATTGACGATGCTGGTTCGCCCACTGCAGTCGGTTCTGACGATGGCGGTCCGTAAGAACAGGACCTCTGTATGGTCTTCTAGCCCAAAGATGCAAATCGATTCCTGAGGTGACGCAGCCGTATTTTATAGGCATTCAATAACATGGTCAGTGAGTTTTGTGTTCAGTAAGTTTCACGGGATTCTCGTGAACCTGTCATGAGTTATTATTAAAAATACTGTTTTGACCAGTGTCGCTTTTCTGTGCTCATGAATCATCTGCTGAGTACAGTTCAAGTCAGTACATGAAGTTGATTTCCAATTAAAGGATTCAGGCAATTTGCCCTTGTCTGATCAGCAAGCTTCAATTTAAATCGCAACATCGTATTTGATGCGTGTCTTTTTTTAACAGGATATATATATATATATATATATATATATATCTCTGGACCTTAAGTGCCAAAGGTATGTAGGGCTTCCGCATGTGTTTTCCACAAAGTCCCAAAATCATGTCCTTCGCTTATTTTTTCACTCTTGCCCAGGTGAGCCCTCTATTACTCAACATCCTCTCTGTTGTTCTTCTTCATGTCTTCTTTGGTCTACCCTTACTCTTGTTCCCCTGTGGTGTCCATCTCAGTGCTTTATAGGTACCAAATATAAAAATTATATATATAAAAATACTCTCTCTCTCTCTCTCTCCATGTCCCTAGTAACTTGCCCTTCCTCCTTTTCTCTGTCCAAGTCAAGTCAGTACAGGGGTTCTTGGTAGTAATTCGTCCGAAGCACATGTCACAATCATCTAATTACCGAAAAATGTATCAGTTCTCAACAACATACCTTACGTGCTGTGTCAGATAGAGCTGGCGGTCAAGAGTCTTCCTTTTGTGCGATCCTTAGTGTTTCCGATCGGTTCAAATATTTTTCTTTTTCCTAGCCACTTGGTCAGTCCGTTATTATCTTTTTCTTCTGACATTCCTCTTCTTCTTTTTTCCCTTGAATTTTCCAGTCTTAACCACGTCTCTGACTTCTGTCTTATGACATATCAAAGAAATTTTGACTCTTATCTTTTTTCCTCATTTTGTAAACTAATTTACCTTGTTCTGAAAGTTTCTGATGGCTTCTTTTGTGTTTTTCTTACTTTCCAGGGTATCTGTTGCGTCTATTCTCCAAAATCACACCTTTATCATCAGTTTTTTGTTTTGCTTTTCCGGGAGACAAAATGTCTTCATAGAAAACAAGAAACAAACTGAGAGGACGGGCAGTTTAGTATCGCGATGTGTCCTAACGAACTTTTCATGTTTCGTTCGATTACAGCAAAGCATCGTTAAAACAGAGCGATTGCTTCTATATTTGACTGTTCTTAGAAAATGGTTTTGCCCTGGTCGTTTCCCAGGTGAAATGTTTAGTTTTAACAGATTCCTTACTGAAATGTAATATCAGTCGTGTACTTAGCAAACGATGGCTGAGTTTACCCGTTGTTGCGAGGAATACCGGCTGAATTTAGCAATCCCTTGATACACACGAATGGATATGGTCTCAGATAAAAAAAAGAAAGTACTTAACACACTGAAACATTCTTAAACGAGAAAAAATTAGTGTCGGTGCTGCTGGTAGGCCAAGTAGACAACTGACCAGAGGGTAGTATTGATCTTTGAAGGACGTGGTGTGTTTTAGGTTGTCAGCATCACCGTCCAGCTTCGCTTGTTGGGTGCAGGGGTCTGGTCAGGTCATTTGCCTGAGTGGGTTGTGTAGCTCTCAGCTCTTGGAGGATGTGGTCTTCTGCTCTTCACTGTAGGCACAAACTTTAGTACAAGCACATTAAAAACATTTACTAAATGTAGCACGACAAAACTTTTACATACAGGATAGAATCAGTCAGTCATTTGCATGTCCCTTGCGGAACTTTGTCTCCCTAACATCTCACAGGATAGAAAAGTAATGGAAAAGAACGAAATAACAAAAGAAAGAGAGATAACAAAGAGAGACAGAGAGGGAAACACTACTGCAGCCTCCGTAACTTGAAAAATATGCATAAATGAGCTAAAAGGACAAGTCAGAAGCCTACAATCTCCAGATAATCTTCAATTTCGTCTTTTTCTTCATTTTCTGGAAGATAAACATTGACATCTGGAAAATGACATTTCTTGTCTGCTCGCTGCTGCTTTTCCTGGAATTAATAGAAAATCTCGAGCGAACATTTGCAGAAATGTGCTTTTTGGACTGGAATTGCCTTCACATGAATGATGCAGCTTTAGAGTGCTCACACTGTGCTTAAAAATGACCATGGGGTGTAGCACGCAATATGCAGACCACGCCTTGTCCTCAGAAATGAAATATGTTCGAATATTAAATTATTAAGGGAGGCAAGTTCACTTTCTTTCTAGTTCCAGTGAGCAGCAATTCCTTTTATTAAACTCTACGATATTAAAGGTGTTAAGTGCAACAACCTTTAGCTAAATGTAACACGACATATACTGTTAAGTTTAGAAACACATAGGCGTAGGTTCCAGTCGTGATAGGCTTAAAAGAGAAAAAAAAGGATTAGGAATTCTGTGAGAAAGAATTGTCAGAAGCTGTTTGTGATGCGATATGGAGAATGCCATTTCAGCTTATAATCATTCATCGACATCATTATCTTTACTAGGAATAACAGCCTTTTTCAAGGATCACATACAAAGACAACAACACAACATATAAAAATACGGAAAATAGATGGAACATATAGACGGCTTTATTTCGTCTCCTCCTAGTAAGAGAGACGAGCAGAAAAAGAGCCCATATAGACGAAGTTGAGCATAAAGTGGAAGCCTACGACTGGCTACGAAATGATGTAAAGGATGATGTAAATCTACTATAAATCTCTCTCTCTCTCTCTCTCTCTCTCTCTCTCTCTCTCTCTCTCTTCCTAATCTGGTATTAAATTAGAAGCTTTGACTCTTTTCTAGCACTCTCTATAAGCAAGGCTTGCTATGCGGACTCTAGCATGACCTTGGCTTAAATTAAGTGAGGGTAGAAGCCAACGATCTTGCATGAATGAGGGAGAATGAGTCTACTTTAGGCCACGACACATGAAGGGAAGCGGATGAAGCATAATTACTAAAAGCGTAAGCGTACAGAGACCGTAATATACGTCTTTAACTGTATGAATTTCTTTGTGAAAAATATGAAATTCTCAGTCGCATTTGGACGAAATATGGTAAGTACGAAGACTAGTTTGAAGGGCCAATCAGTTTTTTCCATCAGTGTACGGAGTAGAGAAGAAGACTCATTCGTCACGTGATCCGAGAAGTATAGGACCTATAAATACCGAGGAATTGTGTGGCGGAGGGTAGAACAGAAAACCACTGGACATGGCGGGAGCTGAGTTCGTCTCGTCTGTGTTATGATTTATCGTCAATCTTAGCACTCAGCCGATCCTAATACTATGAAATAAATGTTTTGTGAATTATATGTGTTGTGCATTATGTCCTATCTCGTAGTATGAGAAAATTCTATCAGATTCATTGATTATCGTCATATCTGGATGGGCACTTATCAAGGTCCATCAGTACCTTCATTTACATGGTTAATTTATGTTATCTCCATAGCATCGGGAGATACATGGCCAGGCTACAGAGCTGAGAAATCAAGGATGTGTATGAGCATTGAATCTGGTAGAGAAGGGGGGAGAACTCGATAGCGAATTGTCGTAAGTTTTGTTGGTGCGTTAGCACATCTGGATTTCATGGATTTAAAGAGTGAGTTAATAGTGCATTACCACATCTTGATTTCATGTGTTGAGGGAGTGAGATTAATAGTGCGTTAGCACACGGGGAACTTAAAGGATTTGCGGAGGAGAGTTAAAGGCAATTTAGCCGTGAGATGAATAAGTGCTTTGGCACATGGAGATAATTCAGGACGAGATTGTGGTGTAGTTTCGTAGAAGGGCTGCATATTCATAAGTGCATTGACACGCCTTGGAGAAGCATAATGTGCATTGTGATTGGAGGGGGGAGGGGTTGAGGCCAGGATACCAACGGTCACTTTAGCTTATTATTTAGCACATTTAGCTGAGAGCATTTCATTATTGATTAGTATGCTTGATATATATCAATGATATGTGTTGTATGTTCTCTAAAAGCAATGTATCTGTATAATGTAATGTACCTGTGTCTACCATGTTCCATGTAATGGATAATAAAAAACGTTCATGTATTATAATTGATGGCTTGGTAATATGTATTTTCATGTAGATGTGATGTAAGAATGTGTGTAGGATGCTAAATTAACTGGTATGCAGTATCCTTTGAGGAGAGGATCTAGGCTGGTGGTCTTGGGAGTCGCGAGATCTCGGCCACGCAGTACAATAGTACATGCCAAGGGAATGCCTGAAACAGCTGGGTTGATCTATTTGTCTTCCCACTCTGTCCATAAAATGTTGATTTAGCGCCAGCTAAGTTCACACTACGAAGAATATGATTTTACGGGATATGACAAAATATAGCTTTCTTTCTTTGGTGCTTTTCAGTTCAAGTTGCTTCCAATAACAAAAAACCTGTCCTTATCACATCAAACTTTTGGGTGTAAACATGTAATGCTAAGCTGAGACCAGACCTGGAAGTTTAGCCTTCTGTAGCAATCCATTGCAAACAAATCTTCAATAAAAAACGTGGCTTTGGCTTATGATATTTTATATTGCTATTTATTCTAGCTATTTTGTGCTATTTTGATGTAAAATTAATGGGTTTTTGTTTGTAAGACTACTTATCCAGTGCTAAATATTTGTTGAATTAAGATGTGTCACACGGGTCAAGTTTTCTTAAGCTTTTCATTCATTCATTCATTTGCATGTCCCTTGCGGAACTTTGCCTCCCAAACAGCACTCCTGTAGGCCTCTCGGTTGTGAGCAAGATGGCCTGCTGCTGTTGCATCCATTTCCAGATCGTCAACGATGTCTTGCAGCCATCTTCGTCTTGGTCTTCCTCTTTTTCTTTTTCCCATTATGTATCCTTCCAATACGGTCTTCTCTAAATTATCATGACGTTTAATGTGTCAAAAATATTTCAGTTTTCTCTCTTTAATCCTCTTCTTAAGCTTTTAGGAATCATTTAGTGCTTGACCTCATATTTATATCTACAGTAAATAGACCTCTGTTGAATTTAGAGGAAATTATATAATTCATTGTTCTTGCACTTTCATTTGCCAAATATGGCTTTATGGGTTTGACCACTTGTAGGCCGAGATTAAAGATATTTTTTTTTATGTCTCAGAAACACATGTTTCATTGAACTAAATTTATAATATATAAAGTGACCTAGCTTATAGAACTCTTCACTGTGCTAAGATATAGCGTTTGTTCTAAACAGATAGCTCTTTATTTTATTTGCAGCATTCAGCACACGTCTTGCATAAACTAACCTGCAATTATTAGTTCCGGGCGTATGTTTGGATGTTCTACAAATGATTTAGGAGATGTTCATGAATGTTTAGCAGATGTTTCAGATTTATAGAAGTGATCTAGGCTCATGGATTTTCTTTATTTAGCATGTGAGGAGATCAGGACTGCAGTCCATTTCAAGACTTACCTTCTGGGGATAGGGCTGTTTTTTGGACAATGAAATCTAATGGCTCTAGCAACGATCCTTTATATTCCTAATGGCTCTAGCAACGATCCTTTATATTCCTAATGGCTCTAGCAACGATCCTTTATATTCCTAATGGCTCTAGCAACGATCCTTTATATTCCTAATGGCTCTAGCAACGATCCTTTATATTCCTAATGGCTCTAGCAACGATCCTTTATATTCCTAATGGCTCTAGCAACGATCCTTTATATTCCTAATGGCTCTAGCAACGATCCTTTATATTCCTAATGGCTCTAGCAACGATCCTTTATATTCCTAGTCCTCGTTATTATTTCTGTGGTGGAGAGCGGGGGAATGAGTCTACTTTAGGCCACGACACGTGTGGGGATATAGTTAATTTACATCAGTTTCCCTTAAAGACTTTGGCAACCGACGCAACAAGATGATAGTGTAGGGGTAATAAGTCAGATATTTCAGCTTCCCTAATAAGTCACACTTCGTCCTACTGCCATATTAACACCACCCGGCACTCGGTACAAGCTACGTAATACTCCATTTATCAAATAAAAAAAAATTACATCGCTCACCAACGAAAGCAGAGAATAATTCCAAGAACAGGGATGACTGGAGAGCCTTTATCCTTGGCCTATGCTCTCAAGGGAGTGAAAGGCGATGATGATGATTAAGATGACCAACGGTGTGCCATAACAAATTTCGTCACCTGGCACAGCAGATTCTTACCCCATCCCACTCCATTAATAATGGAAACTTGGAAATATACAGAACCTTACATTGTACGTTTCACAATATAAACACTGTAGAGTGTTCAATATTTCCAGACAGGCATAGCCAGCTCTGGCAGCAGAGTCACAACCTGTAAGGATAGCCAGCTCTAGCAGCAGAGTCACAACCTGTAAGGATAGCCAGCTCTAGCAGCAGAGTCACAACCTGTAAGGCCGTCAAAAGATCCTAGGGAATGCTGTAACTTCATTGTACCAATAGAGCTCCGAATTTAGCACTGCCTAGCAACTGAACACTGAAGAAAGAAAGAAAGAGAGAGAGAGAGAGAGAGAGAGAGAGAGAGAGAGAGAGAAAGAAAGAAACAAAGAAAAAAGAAAGAAATTAGAACGAAAGAAAGAAAAGAAAAGATAGAAAAAAGGAAAAGAAAAGAAAGAAAAAAGAAAGGAAGAACAAAGAAAGAAAGAAAAGAAAAGAAAGAAAGAAAAGAAAATAAAGAAATAAAGAAAAGGAAAGGAAAGAAAGAAAAGAAAGAAAGAAAGAAAAGAAAAAAAGAAAAAAAGGAACAGAAAAGAAAAAAAGAAAAGAAAGAAAGAAAGAAAGCACAAGGAGAAAAAGAAAGAAAAGAAAGAAAGAAAGAAAAGAAAAGAAAGAAAAATAAGAAAGAAAAGAAAAGAAAGAAAGAAAAGAAAGAAAGAAAGAAAAAAAGAAAGAAAGGAAGAAAGAAAAAAAGAAAGAAAGAAAGAAAGAAAAAAGAAAGAAAGAAAGAAAGGAAAGAAAGAAAGAAAAGAAAGAAAGAAAAAAAGAAAAAAAGTAGGAAAGAAAAGAAAGAAAGAAAGGAAAGAAAGAAAGAAAGAAAATAAAGAAAGAAAATAAAAAAAAAGAAAGAAAGAAAGAAAGAAAAGAAAGAAAGAAAAGAAAGAAAGAAAGAAAAGAAAGAAAAATAAGAAAGAAAATAAAGAAAGAAAAGAAAGAAAGAAAGGAAAGAAAAAAAGAAGAAAAACGTGGAAATAGCAAGGGCAACAAACTATATTACCTTTACTTTCTTCGTCTGAAAGCAAATTCTTTTTGAAAATACACAAATTGTTTTGCTGGCAACTACTGTACAAACAGAACAACTCTAAAGTGCTTCAGTTTTTATTTCACATTACGAGTATAATCACTGTACATTTGGAGTATTGCGGGCTATTCAAGAATTGATTTGTAATCTACTGTCTGAGTGGGTACACTTTGTGATCATCGCAAAGTGTTTTTTTTTAACGCATTAATGTTTGATTTTACTGGTTTCTGACGAAAGATTCCTTTACATTGTGTAATGTCCAAACTACCAGAAACAATTCCTTGGTGTCTCTAAAAATGGCGGGTTGGAGTTTCTTCTTCGTACTGTATGCAGGAAACTCTCTACCGTAGAGAGCGGAACAACTCCTTCAGATCATCAGAGGAAGTACCCCCCCCCCCCTCAGACAAGTGTTTCGGCCCTTTAAACTCCTGACACTCTAAGGGGGTGGGCCCCTCTGGGTCATGACTCCCAGAGGTCTTGTGAGTTGTTGCTTTTTTTCGGTCCCGGGATCGAACCCATGATCTTCCAGTTGCCACGCGTCTTTAGCGATTTAGCTATGGAGGACTGGTATTGGTTGTGGCAAATGAAATTACTTATGCTCCCAATGCTTGTTTCGCATACTCCACAGCCAGCATGAGGCCTTTTCTGCTGTTTCTGAAAGGCTTCTCAGTGCCCTTGCTATTGCTTGTCCCTTTATGCCCAGTTGCTTACATAGGTCATATGCTGATGTTGCTACGAATCCTCTAGCTCCCACTTCTACAGCTATCACTTTTGCCCTGATTCCTGCCCCCTGCCTCAGTTGCTAGACCAGATCATTGTACTTCTCCAGTTTGAATAAATGCTGTTCCTCTATTCTAGTTTCGTATGGGACCGTAAGCTCGATCATTATTAATTCCTGTTTTTCTGTGGAGTATAAATGATAAAACAGAAAAAAAAAACTATAAAAATTCAGAGGTTTATAAACTAACGATAATAATGATACTAATAATAGTGATGATGATAGCTAGGGCAGCGGGGAAATAACTGCAATATAAAGCTTCTTCTAATGCTCCACTGAAAGGGTTTGGAGCATACAGTAAAGGATATAATACAGAAGAAAGTAGCATTCAATGGATTCTGCAGTGTTGTTATGTAACCAAGCACCTAACTTGGGTATAAACAAATCTCTGATTTAACTGTCTTCAGACTGCAGATACTTTTCTTTATGAATAAACGAAATCCAGTTTTCTTGTATGTACAGATAGTTATCGTCTTTCGACGTTCCGCTTTACGTCGATTCGTTTTTCCGACCAACGGTTCAGTGACTGTAAATTTACAAATTAAAAACAAAATCTTACATCTTGCATCCTTCCCTTGCCGTTAAACGTTACACAGGGGTCGAATGGTAGTTCGCCAAGTTTTCCTGTTTTCGGTGAGCTTTTCAACCTCATCAAGGGATGTTATGCCCACCAAACTGGCCTCTCTTAACAATGTCCTCTTTAGAGTTTCACATAGTTGATCTCTTTTATTTTATTTTTTATAATACACAGTATTTATTTAATGTACGCGAAAAACTACTTAGTTTTAGTCTGTGCACAAGTTATAATGCCATCCTTACTTTATTTTTCTTTCAGGACATGCCCCTCTACAGACAGTAAAGTATTGTGTACTATCTCCGGTGAAATTCGCTTTACGTCCGTTTCGCTTTCCGACGTAGTGTTGGAACGTAGTCCCGTGGAAAAGCAAGAATGACCTTTTATTTCTACAACTTTCAAGTTCATTTTTCTTCTTGATTTTCAAATAACAGAAGTTTATGGAGAAAACGCTGTCCGATTAGGCAATCAGCGACCCATAGCCGATATGCTAGAGTCAGGGTTAGGGATCCATAGCTGATATGCTAGAGTCAGGGTTAGGGACCCATAGCTGATATGCTAGAGTCAGGGTTAGCGAACCATAGCTGATATGCTAGAGTCAGGGTTAGGGACCCATAGCTGATATGCTAGAATCAGGGTTAGCGAACCATAGCCGACCAAGACCTAGTCCCACCTCTCCATTGTTACTCCATGTAACAGGTCTAGCCTGGCTAACGGGGCAGGGATCGCCATAGTCTACATGGTGGTGGAGTCTGCTAAAGAAGCATTGCGCACCCCTTGCTTTTTAGCTGTACTCCGGGACTGAAAAAGTAGCTGCCATAACCCTCCCTCACGCCGATACGATACTGTGCCTCAACATCTCCACAGCATCGGCTGCTAAGAACACCAGCTCGCAGTTAGAGGGAGATAGTACAAGACAAGGCATGAAATATGTGGTTATTTGCTTCAAATTTCATAGACAAAAGTTGACAGAAGATTACATGTTTGGAAGTTCACGTGCAATCATTCTCTTAAATTCTGTTTGTAATACTGGCAGGATCTGAGAGCCTGACTTTGCAGGTAGGAAAACCGGAAGGGTTTCGACCCATTATTTGATAAAAGCCCAGGAATTAAGAAAAAAGGGCCATAGTTATCTGACATTTATATCGTAATTGGGCGAAAGCCCTCTTCTCTCTCAAACCCGCAATTTCCTGTCATAAATGCACATTCATTGTACTTTCCTTCTCTGGCGTAAAGCAAGTTTTGCAAATCAGTGGTTCTCAACCATTTTTTTGGCCGTGGGCCCTATTCGGCCTACAAAGAACTTTAGACCTGTCATTAAAGATAATACAATAAGCAGAACCCAGACAATGCTACAATTTTTTCCCCTTTTAATCGAACCAATCCATTTGCTGGTTCATGGACCTCCAAAAATCTTTCTTTAGAGCCCCTGAGGGAACCGCTTATCCCGGGTTAAGAACCTCTGCTCTACACACACGGTTTCAACGCTGTGTGTGCTAGCGTTTGGCTCGAATACTTTCGTTGAATATAGTATTATATTGGCGCAATCTAATTCATTTTGCATAAATGCAAACTGGGTGCATTAGATGAATTGGCGCTCAAGGGAGCAATGTCGTTAAGTGTGGGCCTGGAGATAGCATGGAGAGAGACAAAACTCCATTGTCTTTGAGAGCGCGTGAATAGAAACACATGCTCCTGTTCATTAAATATGCATACACGTGTCGGTCTGTCTGTCTGTATGTATGTATGTATGTCTATAAGATTCTTGTTAAAAAAATCTCAAAAGACATAGATTATACCCTGACCTGACAAAATTTATTACATCTTTTCTCTTAGGCAGATAAAAAGTAATTCGTCTCAGAAGCAAGTAAATATCTGACTCTTCTCTAGTTGATGCTGGTGTTCCTCCATGTTTCGTTCTCGCTCCTCTTCTCATTGTTGTCTGTTTTAACGATCCACATCTTCATTTGTCTTGTCTTGTCTTATGCTATCTCTCTGTAACTGCGAGCTGGTGTTCTTTGCAGTCGATGCTGTGAAGGTGTTGAGGTACAGCATCGTATCGGCGTGGGAGCGGGTTATGGCAGCTGCTTTTTCAATCCCGCAGTACAGCTAAAAAGCAGGGGGTGTGTAATGCTTCTTTAGTAGACTCCTCCACAATGGGGACCAACGGGATCCCTGTTCCGTTAGCCAGGCTAGGCCTGTTACTGGGGGTACCAACGGAGAGGTGGGACAGGGTCTTGGTCAGCTATGGTTTGCTAACCCTGGCTCTACCATATCAGCTATGGTTCGCTAACCCTGACTCTACCATATCAGCTATAGTTCGCTAACCCTGACTCTACCATATCAGCTATAGTTCGCTAACCCTGACTCCAGCATATCAGTTATGGTTCGCTGACCCTGACTCTAGCATATCAGCTATGGTTCGCTAACCCTGACTCTACTATATCAGCTGTAGGTCGCTGATTGCCTAATCGGGCAGTGTCTTCATACCTAACATTTCACTTAAAACATTCTTCATGTGACCTTTCCGCTGATGAACTCCTAGTTTACTCTAGTGACTATAACATTCGTAGCCCACAGAAGATGTTTCAGAACGATATCAAATGTTCAAACTGTTTGAAAAGAAAGTACTTCAGTAATATCAGTAATAACACGCATGCAAGTCTCTTGTCCTGGAGGTCGTTAAGGGAAAACTTCGTTTATGTAAGTTACATGGCCAGCATCTGTTCATCTTGATGTATTCCAAAACAATTAGTACGAAATATGAAAAGCTTGGACTGGAATTTCTGGGGATATACTGTTTTATGATTAAAAATAACGTGTGGCAAAACTATTGCAATACATCATCATCATCATCACCTTTCACTCCCTCGAGAGCATAGGCTACGGATAAAGGCTCACAAGTCACCCCTTGTTTCTGAGCACTGTCATGTCCGAAAGGATCCTGCAGAACCGACATCCCAACTGAGTACCAGGACACCCTTTTACCATTGCATTTTGGGATGTTAGAACAATGTATGAAAGTGTAAAGGCTGCCAGATAAATGAATAGATTGCAGTATATCAGGCGTATAACTCTGGGGAAAAAAATTATGGCAGGCGCGTGAATTCAGCCTTTCATATCAGGGCTGATATTTTCTTCTTTCATCTTATATATACGATGCTATCAGCGAATCAGTTAGGCAGAATCATAAAATGTAGTCTTCAAAAGAGAAGACTGCTGACCTTTGAAAAGACATGGTCGCAGTTTTATATAGATTAGTTAAACTTAGCCTTTCCTGAATCGGGGAAACAGTCTGTACTGGGAGCCTAGTTAAACTTGTATTTAGCCTGTCCTACATGGGAAACTAAGCTATAATATGAGCCTAATTAAACGTATACATAACCTGTCCTGCGTGGGAAACTAAGCTATAATAGGAGCCTAATTAAACGTGTACATAACCTGTCCTGCGTGGGAAACTAAGCTATAATAGGAGCCTAATTAAACGTGTACATAACCTGTCCTGCGTGGGAAACTAAGCTATAATAGGAGCCTAATTAAACGTGTACATAACCTGTCCTGCGTGGGAAACTAAGCTATAATAGGAGCCTAATTAAACGTATACATAACCTGTCCTGCGTGGGAAACTAAGCTATAATAGGAGCCTAATTAAACGTGTACATAACCTGTCCTGCGTGGGAAACTAAGCTATAATAGGAGCCTAATTAAACGTGTACATAACCTGTCCTGCGTGGGAAACTAAGCTATAATAGGAGCCTAATTAAACGTGTACATAACCTGTCCTGCGTGGGAAACTAAGCTATAATAGGAGCCTAATTAAACGTGTACATAACCTGTCCTGTATGGGAAACTAAGCTATAATAGGAGCCTAATTAAACGTGTACATAACCTGTCCTGCGTGGGAAACTAAGCTATAATAGGAGCCTAATTAAACGTGTACATAACCTGTCCTGCGTGGGAAACTAAGCTATAATAGGAGCCTAATTAAACGTGTACATAACCTGTCCTGTATGGGAAACTAAGCTATAATAGGAGCCTAATTAAACGTGTACATAACCTGTCCTGCATGGGAAACTAAGCTATATTAGGAGCCTAGATAACATTTCCTGGATAGGAAAAAAAACTAGCCTGTATTAGGGACCTTGTTAAATGTGTACTTATCCTGTCCTGGATGGGAAACTAGCCTGTTTTGTGAATCTAGTTAAACTTGTAGTCAGCCTTTCCTGGACAGGAAACTAGCCTGTATTGTGAGCCAGGCATAAATCGCTGTATATGTTCTGTGTGTAAATATTTGTTACTTTTCCAAACAACGAACTTTTTTCAAATTTATATTTACCAGACATTTCGACGTAACAGTTTGTAACAGTGCAGTTCATAGCGCTAACAGAGCAGTTTATAGCAAAACTGGCAAAGACTTTAACGTAACTGTTCACCGTCCTTGAAACAGGCTGTTGCTAGGCCAAGCCAGACACTGGATGTATGCTTCCTGGGTGGGGGAGCCTGTCATAAAGCATCATTCAGATAGTCCCACTTCTCAGCCTTGTCAACAACAAAAAAAACGCGTTCTCCACGCTAACATAAATGCTCCTTCTAGTTTGTAACAAAAGACTTCTTCCACTATCCGATATTTTTGGATTATATGAATAAAAAAGAGAATTTCTTTCGCGAGAATGAACAAAACAACGTTTGTTTAACATTTAGACATTGTGAGCAAAGAGATAAAGACCACCGTATAGTTTGATGGAAGAATATCCGACAGAAAGAAGAACTCAGTATTCATCTTCTAAAACATAATACCTGTTTTCCTCTGCCACTGTTTTTTTTTCCTAGAATAATCTCAACAATATTTCTACATTGTAATTATCCTTTACCATCCTCCAACCCATTTCTTTCCAACAAACCCCGCATTTTTTGTTGTTGTTGTCATCTCGCTATAGAATATTAGATTGTGGTAATTAACTGCTACGTATCCAGTCTTCAGCAATTACACATTTAACTTTTCTAAGTGCCATGCCGCGTGGCGTAGGCGATCATTTCTCTCCACATTTCCCTGTCTTTTGCGTTGATTATGAGATCCGCCGGTGACTTTCTTCCTAGCCAGCAACTTCTCTCTCTGTCTTCCTCTGCCTCTTCTTCCCTCAGTTTTTCCAGTTGCAACAATGTGTTCCAATTTTCCTCTTCTCAGGAAATGTCCTAAAAATCTAGCTTGTCTGCCTCTGATCTTTGCTATAATTTGCTTTTTTAACTCCAGCCTCTCTTAAGACTTCTTCATTGGTTTTCTTAGCTGTCCATGCTACCTTCAACATCCTTCTTATAAACCACATCTCCATGGCCCCCATTTCTCGCTGTACTCTCTTATTCATAGATCATGCTTTGTAACAGAATAGCAATTCTGTACAGAGAGTATTTGTGTATTGCTAGTCGTTGTGTTCTCGTAGATTACAACTCATGTCAGTGTGCAAAGCATGTCGTTAGGAAAGTCCGTGTGCAAAGCACGTCGTTAGAAACGTCCGTGTGCAGAGCACGTCGTTAGGTGTCCGTGTGCAAAGCACGTCGTTAAGAAGAGTCTTGGTTTGAACGTGGAACTGTGTGGACGTGTTTTTGTCGAGCTGTGTGATTGTCTCTAGAAATGTGGTAGAGAGAGCCTTGTTGTGAGAGTTAGTTTCTTTTTTTTTATTTTCCCTGTGTGGGCTGAGGTTTTTAGTAAGATTGTAAGTATGATTCTTTGTGTATAGATCATTGTAATGTTTTTCTTGCCCATATGGCGTAGAGTCCTCTCTCGCCGGCACTGCTAAATGTAACTCTTGTTTAGCCTGATGGCTACGTATACATCTTCACGATTGTCACCCTCATTTCTTGTCCATTAATAAATGTGTGTAGTCTGATGATGGGTTTTGTTGGAGTCCTTATTGTTGACCGGTTTGTTGGTTGAAAGACGCTCAAGTTACGTTGAGTTGTTGTATTTGTAATTATTCTGTGGAGTTGGAAACTTGGGTGTCTTGTTGTGTTTTCTTGATGTATAATACAGAAAACTAGGTGATTGTTAACACCAGCAACAAGAAGAAGAGATTTCTAAGATAAACTGTACTCCACATGTAATCAATCAATCCAGTAGGAACCCATTTTTGTAAGGAGAAACCCTGCTTAAGCTTCACACTCATAAAAAGGAATTGGCTCGATGTAACATATGCAGGAAACTCTCTACCGTAGAGAGCGGAACAACAACACAACTCCTTCAGATCATCAGAGGAAGTACCCCCCCCCCTCAGACAAGTGTTTCGGCCCTTTAAACTCCTGACACTCTAAGGGGGGTGGGCCCCTCTGGGTCATGACTCCCAGAGGTCTTGTGAGTTGCTGCTTTTTTTTCGGTTCCGGGATCGAACCCATGATCTTCCAGTTGTAACAGAATAGCAATTCTGTTCAGAGATTATTTGTGTAGTGCTAATAAATTGTGTTCGCGTAGACCACAACTCGCTAGGAAGGCCCGTGTGCAAAATGTCGTTAGAAGTGTTCGTGTGCAAAAAGCCGGTCGTTAGGGCAGTCTTTGTGTGAACGTTGAACTGGATGGACGTGTTTGGGCGAACGAGAATGGGGTAGAGCGAGTCTTGTCGTTGTTAGAATTAGTTTAGTTTGTTTTTTTTCTGTGTGGCTGCAGTCCTTGGTAAGCTTGTAAGTATGGTTTTTGGTATGTATAAATCATTGTAAGGTTTTCTTTGTCCATGTGGCGTAGACATCTCACGCCGGGCATTTGTTACTGTGAATTTCTGTTCAGCCTGATGGCTACATTCCCATCATCATGATTTCACCCCTCATTTTGGTCCATTAATAAATGTGTGTTGTCTGATGATAAACTACACCAATCGGCTTTGTGGAAATTCTCATTGTTGACCAGTTTGTTTTGGTCGGAAGACTGCCAAGTTATGTTTAAGTTGTTGTATTCGTACTAATTTTGTGGAGTGGAAGCCTGGGTGTCTTGTTGTATTTTCTTAGTGTATAATTCAGAAAATTAGGTGATGGTTAGAACACCAGCAGCAAGAAGAAACTTATAAGTTGAAACTGTACTCCACAAGAAGATTCAATCAATTTCAGTAGTCATACATATCTGTTAGAGTGGCTGCTATAAATAGTCACAGGCACACTTTCAGTGGCGCCGTGACCAGCCCTTTCCTTCACGGTCAGCAACAAATTGTTTTAGTTGTTGCTCGTGGGCTGCTGGTTTCATGCACGGCTCATACTTCTAATTGTGAAGTCATGGCAAGTCTCCATGTTGTAGTATTTTTGTCTCCAGTTGTGTAGTACACACAAAGTTTTGTCTATTGTTACCATGCCCTAGATTACGATTATCGATCGATGACCTGTTTACCTTGGCCTCGTTTTCGGCTTTCAAACATGGTAGACTCTGTTTTGGTCAACAGCAAATATGTTGTAGAGTAAGGATAGCTAGCTTAGGTGTTGGAAGCTGACTGCAGATAGATTAGGAGTTGATAGGTTTGTAGTTAGTTAGGCAGTCAAGATTAGAGTTGGTTAGCTAGCTAGCGTTCGAATTTCGGTTGGTAGTTCTGTCAGCATTGGCTTCCCGACATCTTCTGCCGGAGAAGAAAAGGAGTCTAGATTAGGAAAAGAGTTGAGTTGCATTGGCGTCCTTTTCTTCCTTCGAATTGGCGTCAGGGGTGTGTTGACGAGTCTTTGAGGCGTCTACTCAAGGCGGCGACGATGTCCAGCTTGCTCAGAATCTTGGTGGGCACCTCTAGCTCCTGGGCCCTAGGCAGCATAGTGGATAAAGCCATACCAGTAGCCTGTATCCGGTCCAGTGAAGCTGATCCTGAACTAGTATCCTGCCAGGAACCAGTGCAGCTTGTACGGTACATTTCGCTGGTACTATGTAGGCAGGGACAGGTAACAATTTGTAACTTAACTGTGACCTCTGAAATTTCAGCAAGAAGTCAAGCCAGATCGTGCAGACTGAACATTATTAATTATAGCAAATAGTGAATGTTGGATTTATTTACTGTCATTCTCTTTGGAAGTTTGCTGGACAATTGAGTAGTTCTGATTCATCCAGTCACCAGACATTCATACGGAGGGATATAGTAACTTTTTGGACTACCTTCACCTGTGGAAAAAAAATTTGTTTTTGGAAATGAACATTCTGTTGATTGGAAGTTGCCAGATATGCTTCTTCTGGATAGATTATCTAGAAATTTCAGGAACATTATTGTGTTTATACATTAGAGACAGTTAATTTGTTCTGATGTGGAATTTTTCTGGATTGCAATTAATTAGCATTTAGTTTACCATTTTGTTGTGATTTTGCATTAGCAAGGATGATATTGATATTTGACATTAGTGTATGTGTCATTAATTTCAGTTTTTTTACTCTGATAGGTGCTAGAAAACTGAGGATTCTTAGTTAAAATTTTTCTGGAAGATTGCCATTTGCTGTTATAACTTATTTAACTAAAAAGTACAGTAATTATTCTGGACTGTATTAGGTGCCAGTATGGTTGGATTATTTTGAGTGGATTGGATAATGCTAATATTGTCTTTTTTGTTTTGTTATAGATTATTGGTTCCATGTCTGAGTTTTTCCAGAAAGAGTCATGTTACTATGGAAGAGGTTAGGCTTTGTCGTGCAGTGCATTGGAAATGTACCAGAAGCCCTGGAGGTATCATAGCTACCTATGGGAAGTCCCTGGGAGATTAAGGCTGCAGTTGGAGATTCTCTTAAGCATAATTTTTTTATAGATTATATAGTTCTTGTACAGCAATTAGTGAATGTATCTTTTTTTCCTCTTTTTTGTATAACGGATTCATTAGTAGTTAATTAGGATGGATGATAAATCATGTAGCCTTGAATAAGGTGACAATACTGATGATGACTTATCAATAGCCAATTGTTATGGCATTTACCATGTTCAAATTGGTTAATTATCTTTGATGTGACAGCATTGCCTTGGATGTGACATTATTACCACGGATGTGATGTTATGAGGAGATTACACAAACAGGTGTGGTTCTCTGATTGGGTACCCAGGCCGGAACATGGAGATTCCTTATGACCGAGCCTAAGATAAAATTACCAGAGGGGGTCTCTTTTTTTTTTAAGGACCTAGATATTACATTGTTTTGTTGCGCGTACATATGGTACGTGGCACAGTCCCTTTGGGGATAAATAAAAGGTGGATTAGCCTGATACCAAAGTTTTGCCTGTTCTGCATATGTTTAATGGATAATTACATATGTTAAGAATGGATGATTATATATGATACCTAAAGATTTGCCTATTCTGCATATGTTTAATGGATGATTACATATGTTAAGAATGGATGATTATATATGATACCTAAAGATTTGCCTATTCCGCATATGTTTAATGGATGATTACATATGTTAAGAATGGATGATTATATATGATACCTAAAGATTTGCCTATTCTGCATATGTTTAATGGATGATTACATATGTTAAGAATGGATGATTATATATGATACCAAAGTTTTGCCTGTTCGGCATATGTTTAATGGATATTTACATGTGTTTAAGAATGGATGATTAATAATTGTAACCCAGATGAACCTATTCTGCGTATGTACAGCATATAGCTGCATTTGTCAGTAATAGCAGATTATATATGGTACCAGAGTTTACCTATTCTATGTATGTGTATTGAGGAATCACACATAATAGAAATAGATGATTGTATATGAAGTGGACATGGGCTGAGTATAGCCGAATGTCACACGAACAGTTTATGGGTATAGTCAGAGTATGAAGTTCTATGTTGAGAGTCGATTATTATCTTTGAATTAGCCTGGAGTTATGATTTAGATAAGTAGATTGGTTTTTTGAAAGTTTTGACAGGCAAACCTCTACTTTTTGGGAGGGGGGAATACTATAGTAGCATAGGCTAGGGGTTATACCCAGGATTGGTACTTAGGAAATAATTAATAGAGTGAGTACCCTTGTTTGAGAGGTAGGTTGGTTGAGACCATTGAGCAGGGGTCTTGGGAAAAGCTTGCAGCATGGAGAAAACTGAGTGGGTAGGAATAGTATAAATACCACTCACGATTAGTCTGAAGGCAAGAGCCTTACTTGTTTTGTGTAGCAAGAGCCTTACTTGTTTTGTTGTAGGAAGAATTTTTGTCATTTTGATGTAGATGGAATCTCGTTTAGGAAGAGTTTCTAGCAGTGGAAATTTGTTGGTAGTTGGAGGAATTAGGTTTCTTGATGGCTGAGGTTTTAGGTGGAATGTTGTGAGTATGATTTCATGTGTATAGGACTTATTGTAAGGCGGATTGCCTTTACTCATTTTCCTGTTATGTCCATGTTGCGGACAGTCTCATGCGACAGATATAGGATGGATTGTTATGGAGATTGCATATGTTATACTTTACTACTCATAGCGTTGAATATACACATAAGAGTAGGTAGTTATTTGAATATTGTACACCTTGTGGGTAGATTTAGGGTTGTGTTGGATAGTGATTAGTTTGATTCATTCTTTTTTTTTTTGAGACTTTTCTGTAAAAGTTAGTAATTTTTTGTTGGAGATATTTGATGGCCAAATATCTACCTTTAGGGGGTGGGGAGATATCCTGTAACAGAATAGCAATTCTGTTCAGAGATTATTTGTGTAGTGCTAATAAATTGTGTTCGCGTAGACCACAACTCGCTAGGAAGGCCCGTGTGCAAAATGTCGTTAGAAGTGTTCGTGTGCAAAAAGCCGGTCGTTAGGGCAGTCTTTGTGTGAACGTTGAACTGGATGGACGTGTTTGGGCGAACGAGAATGGGGTAGAGCGAGTCTTGTCGTTGTTAGAATTAGTTTAGTTTGTTTTTTTTCTGTGTGGCTGCAGTCCTTGGTAAGCTTGTAAGTATGGTTTTTGGTATGTATAAATCATTGTAAGGTTTTCTTTGTCCATGTGGCGTAGACATCTCACGCCGGGCATTTGTTACTGTGAATTTCTGTTCAGCCTGATGGCTACATTCCCATCATCATGATTTCACCCCTCATTTTGGTCCATTAATAAATGTGTGTTGTCTGATGATAAACTACACCAATCGGCTTTGTGGAAATTCTCATTGTTGACCAGTTTGTTTTGGTCGGAAGACTGCCAAGTTATGTTTAAGTTGTTGTATTCGTACTAATTTTGTGGAGTGGAAGCCTGGGTGTCTTGTTGTATTTTCTTAGTGTATAATTCAGAAAATTAGGTGATGGTTAGAACACCAGCAGCAAGAAGAAACTTA
The DNA here is from genome assembly GCA_009760885.1 of Achatina immaculata. Lineage (NCBI taxonomy): Eukaryota > Metazoa > Mollusca > Gastropoda > Stylommatophora > Achatinidae > Lissachatina > Lissachatina immaculata. The sequence goes on from CM019702.1 coordinate 64,276,951, forward strand.
TAAGTTGAAACTGTACTCCACAAGAAGATTCAATCAATTTCAGTAGTCATACATATCTGTTAGAGTGGCTGCTATAAATGGTCACAGGCACACTTTCTGTTACAGTGGTGCCGTGATACTGTATCACAGTTGCCACTCGTCTTTAGCGATTTAGCTATGGAGGACTGGTATTGGTTGTGGCAAATGAAATTACTTATGCTCCCAATGCTTGTTTCGCATACTCCACAGCCAGCATGAGGCCTTTTCTGCTGTTTCTGAATAACACCGTAGTTATGCTACAGTATGTACATCATCCATTTCAGAAATCTGATAGCGAATCGCTCATTGATGGTCAGTATGTGAAATAAGAGAGAGGTCTCTTAGTTCGAGGGTCTCAAAACTGTGTCTTGCTGTTCATTAAAGAGATAAGGAGCTGTTTCACGTGGAGTGAATACAAAATATATACAAATATTTTAAAATCTTAAACGAAAGAAACAATTAAAAAAGGTTTGTACGAGGGGCGTTCAGAAAGTAATGCACCACATCGTTTTTCTCAGGAGCTGTTTATTCAAAAAGCATGAAATTTATACACAATAAGCATGGATACAGTAACACCCTACTAAACAGAACACACGCAGCACAAACAATAGACATACCAGAAGCAAAACGGAACTAAACATCAATACAGGACCAATAACAGTAAATGAAGTAAAGGAGGCAATAAAGAAGCTAAAATTAGACAGGGCACCAGGTGAAGATGAAGTGACTGCTGAGATGTTGAAAGCAGAAGAAACAGAATCACCAAAACAACTCTGCCAGATACTACAACAAATTTAGGATCTAGAAAAAGCTCTAGAGGAATGGAAAACTGGGCTTATAGTAAAACTACCAAAGAAGGGTGACCTCAGAGATTGCGGGAACTGGACAGGCATTACCCTACTGCTACTCACCAGTAAAGTATTTTGCAGAATAATCATCAACAGAAAGGTTCTAAGGACTGTTATTGCCGGAAGTGAGATGGAGGATACGCTCTAGACTCCAATGGCGTGCGTCTCAAATAGCCTCTGACAGTCAATCCAGCTCCTGGCCTTATCGTGGCAGAAATGTTTAAACTGACAGAAGAAGGGGCGAAGGCGAATATCTGGCGCCTGATAACCAGACGCTTCGGGTAGATGAGAGTCATGTTTGGTAGCTCATCTACCACTGCTGGCGAGATTCTTCAGCTGCCGTGCGTGGAGTAGGCTCCTCCAGGCCAATGAAGAAAAGTGCAACTGGGAATAAGCGAAGTAAACAGTAGTCAAATCACAGCACCTCTGGTCTGGGGGTCGGCCACATCCTAAGTGCACTCATATCGGGCGAAATGCGTGAACTGTCTTAACCCAGAGTTTAACATTGCTGGCGAGATTCTTCCGATGCCGCGTGTGGAGTGAAGCTCCTCCCGGCCAAGGAAGAAAATGTGGAAAAGCAATCAGGGTTGCTGTGTGGTGTCGATGTAAAAAAGGAGATGGAAAGGATAAAGTGAAGCTTAATCGGTATGTCCAGTAGTATCGCGGCGAGAGCTACCCATTCCACGGTGCCTCTGCTCCAGAGGTCGGCCACGTCCTAAATACACCCATACTGGTAAAATATGCCTAAACCGGCTTACACCAGGGGTGAAACTTTATGGCTACGCATGTCATGGTACTTCTGCTCTAGAGGTCGGTCATGTCCTAAACATGCCCATACTGGGATAATATGTCTAAACCGGCTCAATCCAGGGGTGGAAGTCGCTATTGGCAAAGATTCGTCCTGCTGGACAAAAGCTCCGTCCTGGTCACAACTAGGAAGGGTAGCGGACACGACCACAAAATGCTGAAGTCTGAGACACTGGACCAGGGCAGTCTAGACAGGCAACCACCTCTCACCCGGCGGGGATGAATGCGTATCCTAATCACGCTGAGGTTTTCCGGTGAGAAAGTCCAACGCCGGAATGGAGGGGCAACCACCTCTCACCCGGCGGTGATACACGGGTATCTCAAAACACGTCGAGCTTTTCCGGTGAAAGTCCAACTCCAGCCCGGATGGGCTACCACCTCTCACCCAGCGGGGATATACTGATATCCAAAACACGCCGAGGTTTTCCGGTGAGAAAGTCCAACTCTAGATCAAACTGGTGCAAAGAAAACCACGGTGTCAAGCAAATCTCGCTTCTGAGACCCACCAAGAATACAGGCCTAAGCCGTGCGATACTCTGAACCTCTTGTGGTCCTCTCGGGGATCTCATGCGGTCCTTTTTGGGGATCACACGGGAGACCACGGGACCTATAGAGGACCACAGGGGTAAATTCAGTAGGATCACAGGGCGGTCTTGGTGGTAGAAGCCAACGAAGAGGAAGAAGAAGATCAACAGAATTGTACCAGCATTTGATGGAAAACTTCAGAAAGAGCAGGCAGGATTTAGGAAAGGAAAATCATACATAGACCACATATTTGTGCTTAGACAAATATTAGAACAGGCTAATGAGTAGCACATCACAACATATGCACTGTTTATAGATTTTGAGAAAACCTTTGACAGTGTCAGCAGAGATGCACTGTGGAAAATCCTAAGATGGCATGGCCTCCCCCATAAGATAGTGAATGTAATCAAAGCCCTATACGAGGGATTTCAGTGCAACATGATCTGTGGAAAACATACCTCCAGCAGCTTTAGGGTACAAACAGGAGTGAAACAGGGATGTGTACTATCACCAACATTATTTATCTTGGCAGTAGACTGGTTAATGAAGGAGGCAACATCAGACAAACGCAGAGGATTACAATGGACCCTTGACACAGTGCTGGAAGACCTTGACTTTGCCGACGACATTTGTCTACTGTCAAGCAGCCATAAAGAAATGCAAGATAAAATAAACAAGCTAACTCAGAATGCAAACAACATAGGACTAAAGATCAACGTAGGAAAGACAAAGTTAATGAAGCAAAATGTGAACAACAGAAATGTACTCAGAGTAGATAACAAGTTAGTGGAGGAGGTCAACGAATTTGTATACCTTGGCAGTAGAGTAATAGAAAATGGAGACAGCACAGAGGACATCAACAGCAGACTTACTAGAGCAAACCAGGCTTTTGCAATGCTGCAGAATATATGGAAAAAAAAAAAACTAAGCATAAATATGAAAATCAGGATATTTAAGAGTAATGTTCTAAGTGTACTACTCTATGGAAGTGAATGCTGGAAAATCACCAAAACCATAGAAAACAAGTTGAATTCTTTCCAGACGAAATGTTTACGAAGAATTAGAAAAATATTTTGGCCAAACACCATAAGAAATAACATCTTGTTGGCAGAAATGCAGATGAAGCCACTGACAGCAATTATTGAGGAAAGACGCTGGCGATGGTTGGGACATGTGTTCCGAATGATTGACAACTCACTACCAAAATTAGCACTAAGATGGACACCATAGGGGAACAGAAGTAAGGGTAGACCAAAAGAGACATGGAGAAGAACAACAGAGAGGATGTTGAGCAATAGAGGGCTCACCTGGGCAAGAGCAGAAAAAAGGCAAAGGACAGGCATTTGTGGAAAACACTTGCTTAAGCCCCATGTACCCTGGGCACTTAAGATTCAGAGAGAGAGAGAGAGAGACATGGATATGTCATGTAATCATCGGTATTATTCAACATAATCCCCATCAGCTTGTACGGCTTCACGCCAGTGCGAAATAAGTGCATGTAATCCTAGCCCGTACCAGATTTTATCTTCATTATGTAGCCATTTCTTCGCGCATGAATCACTCCTTCGTCATAATCAAATCTTACCCCTTGGAGTGCATCTTTAAGTGGACCAAACTGATGGAAACCAGAGAATGCTAGATCGGGACGATAGGGTGGATGGGGTAGTACACCTCAAGGCAATTTCGTGATTGCTTCTCGTGTTTCCAGACTTGTGTGAGGGCGTGCATTGTCGTGAAGGAGAAGCAGGTCTGCTGGATTCTTGTGTGGCCGAACTCTGCGAAAACGTTGAGTTTTCTCAATGTCTTAATTTGTGTGCTTGCGAATTGATTGTCTCTCCTCTTGGCATAACATCCACAAAAATTACACCTTCAATGTCCCAAAAGACAGTGATCATGACCTTTCCAGCTGAAGGAGTTGACTTGAATTTCTTTCTTCGTGGTGATTGCGGATGATGCCACTCCATTAACTGTCTTTTTGTCTCAGGTTCAAAATGATGTGCTCAGGTTTCGTCACCTGTTACTATCTTAGACAAAAAGTTATCATCCTCAGCATTTAAACGCTCCAACAATTCAGAAGAAATTGCTTTCCTTTGCAATCGGTGGTCATTTATGAGACTTCGAGGAACCCATCTTGCGCAAACCTTAGAAAATCCTAGAGCTTTTATAACTGCATTTGCACTACCATTGCTGACTGACAGCTTTAAGGCCAGTTGTTGAGTAGTGATACGCCTATCAGTAAGAATAATGCCCTCAGCGCATTTCAACATTTCTGGCTTGGTGGTCATGGCATGACGTCCACAGCGCGGCCGATCATGCAACTCCTTATCTCCACTTATTGATTCTTTGATCTCTGAACCTAGGGACTGACTGTAATCCTGTCGACTGCAGAACTTCCATACACATCACATAGATGCTAGTGAATGTTCACAATTTCCTTCTCTGCAACGAGAAATTCTATCACAATTCGCTGCTTATACCGCAAGTTGCTAACACGCTCCATTTCATCGGTTATGGCAGCCTTATTCTTTGGCCGGTTGTGGTGCAATTTGGTTCACACAATCAGTACATGCCATATTTAAAGTTTGCAAAATTTCATGCTTCTATCTGTATTATTAGCTAAAAAAAGAAACAAACAATCTAGTGCATTATTTTCTGATCGCCCCTCGTATTAACAAAATTTTTTCCAACGCTGAGCTTTTAATACTCGCAAAATCTTTGCGGAATTTGTCTTTAATATACGTAATTCTTTTTATACAGAAAGCAGGTCTACATGCTGTATTGCTAAACGTGTGAAGTGTCACTACATCGTTCTTCATTTGTCACATTAGACACCAGTGTTCGACTATTCACTTGTTACATTACGCAATGTTAACACGGAAAGAAGTAATACCCTCTGCCAAGGAGTATATTTTTTTAGAACAATGTTGTATAGTTCTTTTTCTTAAAGATGTTTTGTCCAATTTACAATCATTTTCACGTAAAAATTTTCACTGTTCATGAAAATGTATTTTACAACACCACATCATAACTGGGCGGCCTGTTTATCTGAGTGGTTAGGCGCTCGGTTTACCAATAAGGTGGTACTGGATTTAGTCCCAGCAGTGGGATTTTTTTTTATAGTACACACCAGAAAGGCCCCGAGGTTCAGCCTGACTCTAAAAATGGGTACCAGAGAAATCTGGGAAGGTAAAGCAGCCCGGCTTGATACTGACCACATCACACTTCCATGGTCGTGGAAAATACGGACCTAACACCGTATTCCCCAATATCCCTTAATGGCATAGGAACGGAAATTTTACCTTTTTTACATCATAACTGGAACAAAGATGGCCGTAACGAAATGAACTCGGCCTTTTTCGGACTAATTACTATGAGTTTTTCCCCCGCTGTTGTCGCTGCTTTTATTCGTCAGGGTTATCTCTGGTGCTAGGGAGTCTGTGCACCAGTCCTGAGCTTCTTCTTCAGCGAAGGAGATCAACACAGTTAAGTACTTCTCTTGAGTACGGGCGATAACCAATTTAACATTTTGACACATTATTTATTTATCTTGTAAGGTCAAGAGTGAAGATTTGGCAGTTAGCGACCCATGACTGACATGCTAGCGTCAGGGATGGGACAAAGACTCTGTCCCATCTCTCCTTTATTACCCTCCTAGTAACAGGTCTACGAACGGAACAGAGATCGCCATAGCTTCTTCGGTGGTGGAGTCTGCTAAAGAAACATGACACACCCCCTGCTTTTAGCTTAACTCTGGGAATGAAAAAAAGCAACTGTCATAACCCACTCCCAATCCGACACGATGCTATACCTCATCATCTTCAGCCCATCGCCTGCAAAGAACACCAGGTCGCAGTCCCAGGGATATTGAAGAAGAATATAAACAATGTAGCAGTATGCTTCATGTTTGCACCTTTTATTTACGACAACCAACTCCCGGCTCAAGCATCGATCGTCTGTGTCTCTGGTAGCTGCAAAAGACAAGCCAACTCAAGAAATCTCAACCACAGCGAAACATACATATGCTATCCAAAGACATATCTAAACAAAGCTTCAGTGGCGAACACATCCAAGCACTTATCAATCGCACGTGCAAACCTCAAGATAACAACGGCATTCCCGTACAGCCACAAGCACAAGGCTTCTTCACAATACGTACGGACCTCAAAATGACAATATAATCTGATTCTATTCCCCCTTTTCTTTTTGAGCCGTTGACACGTTGTCATAACGCATCACGTCCAATATGAATAAATCTTGATATCCCGGGTCGTTTATGTGGATGAATTCCATCCAACTCGATCACAAACTAATCTGATCACGTCCTAGAAATTTCCCACCACGAATTGTGAACCGTTGTCTTTTTTTGTTTCTGTGTTTCTTCCATCTTGTTTCCCTTCGGTCTCCATGAAATCATGTACGCCATTCCTCGCTTATTTTTTCTGACCACCATTTTTCCTTGGAGCTTTGAGATTACTGCTAGCATATGTGACTTGCCAGATTTTGAGATTACTGCTAACATATGTGACTTGCCAGATTTTGAGATTACTGCTAACATATGTGACTTGCCAGATTTTGAGATTACTGCTAACATGGTGTTATCTGTGCGATTTTGAGATTACTGCTAACATGATGTCACCTACCAGATATTGAGATTACTGTTAACATGATGTGACTTGCCAGATTTTGAGATTACTGCTCACATAATGTCACTTGCCAGATTTTGAGATTACTGCTAACATGGTGTCACCTGCCAGATTTTGAGATTACTGCTAACATGATGTGACTTGCCAGATTTTGAGATTACTGATCACAAGATGTGACTTGCCAGATTTTGAGATTACTGTTAACATGGTGTCACCTGCCAGATTTTGAGATTACTATTAACATGGTGTTATCTGTGCGATTTTGAGATTACTACTAACATGATGTCATCTACCAGATATTGAGACTACTGCTAACATAATGTCACTTGCCAGATTTTGAGATTACTGCTCACATAATGTCACTTGCCAGATTTTGAGATTACTGCTAATATGGTGTCACCTGCCAGATTTTGAGATTACTTCTAACGTGGTGTCATCTGACAGATTTTGAGATTACTGCTGATGTGGTGTCCAGATTTTGAGATTACTGCTAACGGGGTGTCATATGACAGATTTTGAGATTACTGCTAACGTGGTGTCATATGACAGATTTTGAGATTACTGCTGATGTGGTGTCACCTGCCAGATTTTGAGATTACTGCTGACATGGTGTCCTTGTTAGATTTTGAGATTACTACTCACATGTTTCTACCCATCATTGTATCTCTTGACTGGTAATCTGTTGCTAATATCCAAATGAGGCTTCAGGTTCGTCACAGCATTAGCAGGGCGGGCTCTATCTTGTAAGCAGTGTTTTGTATAGTCAGGTGCGCTGAAACCTCGGCAGAACTTTAGTTGGGGCCCCATTTGCTCTCTATTTTGTATTTTAGAAAAGGGGTTGATTCTGCAGAACATGTTTGGGGCCCCGCCATGGGGCTGATTTGGTAGAACATTACTTCCGAACCATCTTTGTGTTACTTTTTCTCTTTTTGGCTGTTTGGTTCCAAACTCTTTGCGGCATTGAAGATATACAGTGCCTCCAGTTTTTGTCAAAGTTTTCCCTCTCAGCTGTTTGTCCAGTTCTTTACATAAATTGTCCAGGTTTTTCCATACGCTTTTGGCACTTGCTGGTGGGAAGTTAATTTTGTCTCTGGTCTCGTTGTAGGGCTGCATTACATCCCTGTTGTCTGACTCAGCCTGAATATTCTATGTACTGTGGTTTATATCCTGACAGAGAACTTCTAATGTCTTATCTGAGGCTGGCGTCACAGTGCACTGTTGAGTATTGGGCAGTAAGGAATAACTACATCCCTTCTTCATTCTGTGTATCTTCATGCTACGCGGAGTGTTAAATTTCCTGCAACAGGCGCATGGATACTCCATTCTCTGTCTTGAACTTGAATTAAGTGAGGCGGGCTTGGTCGTTACCGTGTAGTCACCTGTGGATCCATTATTCTCTCATTCTTTTGGCGAATTCTGGGGCATTTCTTCTTTTTGGACTTTGTAGTGATAGTTTGACGGCTGACAAGACTGCTAATATGACAGTTGACAAGGCTGCTAGTAAGACGGCTGACAAGGTTGCTAGTATGATGGCTGACAAGGTTGCTAGTATGACGGCTGACAAGGTTGCTAGTATGACGGCTGACAAGGTTGCTAGCTTGGACTGACCAGTTCAGGGACGCTTTCCCACTGAGGATTCTAGTCTTGACCAGCGTCCATCGGTCTTTACCAATTGTCAGTGGCATCACTATGAGTTAATGGCATCGCCATAATTAATAAAATAAAGGACATTTATCAGAAAGAGAAACACAAACTTGGTTGTAAAAGATGGAAGGTCATGGCAGCAGCAGCTTTGTTCACGAGGAAGGTCATGGCAGCAGCAGCTTTGTTCACGAGGAAGGTCATGGCAGCAGCAGCTTTGTTCACGAGGAAGGTCATGGCGGCAGCAGCTTTGTTCACGAGGAAGGTCATGGCAGCAGCAGCAGCTTTGTTCACGAGGAAGGTCATGGCAGCAGCAGCTTTGTTCAAGGGGAAGATCATAGCAGCAGCAGCTTTGTTCAAGAGGAAGATCATGGCAGCAGCAGATTTGTTCAAGGGGAAGGTCATGGCAGCAGCAGATTTGTTCAAGGGGAAGGTCATGGCAGCAGCAGATTTGTTCAAGAGGAAGGTCATGGCAGCAGCAGATTTGTTCAAGGGGAAGGTCATGGCAGCAGCAGATTTGTTCAAGGGGAAGGTCATGGCAGCAGCAGATTTGTTCAAGGGGAAGGTCATGGCAGCAGCAGATTTGTTCAAGGGGAAGGTCATGGCAGCAGCAGATTTGTTCAAGAAGAAGGTCATGGCAGCAGCGGATTTGTTCAAGGGGAAGGTCATGGCAGCAGCAGATTTGTTCAAGGGGAAGGTCATGGCAACAGCAGATTTGTTCAAGGGGAAGGTCATGGCAGTAGCAGGAATAATGGCCTCATTATGAACAAATCCGTCGTAATCTACAAGAATAAATGTGGACCTTTATCTGTTTTATCGATTGCACAAAATCCTCGGATAAAAAAAGGCAGGAATGTACTTGGCAAGGAGTTTAAAAAAGACAGGTCCCAGATAAAGATCTCCGATTTATTAGTTTTACAAAAATATATATACATATATACACAGAAGGCAAACAAATATAAAAAGAAGGAATACGAAATGCGAAACAAATAAAACAAAAAAAAAAAACCCAATGAAATGTTTCAACAGTATCCTTTTATACTGGAAAATGGAAAAGACAACATTAGCGGAGAAAAGGACTAAAAAAAAACTGTTATCTATTGAGACAGATTCGGAAGCCGCGAAAGGCATACATGAGCCCTGACTAGGATTTTGTTGTTGTTGTTGTTGTTGTTGTTGGGGGGGGGGGGGGGTAATTTTATCTTTTATAGCCATTTCCACTTTTTCTTTTCAGTTTTATTCTAAAACCACTTTGTAAAACTGCATCATAGATTTACTCTCTGTCTAGCCCTTCTTGTAGGAGCTCTACCACGTTCTCTGAATTCTGAGAACACAGAATTAAAGTGAAGAAGGCAGAGAAAGCACAATAGACAAATGTCACTTTATCCAACCCGGAGAGAGGTCAGGGCCGTGTCCTTCACCCGGTCTCTCTTGTGTTTAGAAAGAAAATACTACCAAAGGATCATGTGTGGGGTGAAGGGAGCCAAGTCAAGGTTTTATCAATTCTGGAAATGTTAGAATTGTTTTTTATAACTATGTAACGATGAAATAGTGGCGAAAAGGCAGGTCTATTCAACAGTCAGCGACCCATAGCTGACACACTAAGGTCAAAGTTGGCCAACAGTAGCCGATCAAGACTGTTTCACTTCTTCAAGTTACTCCCAGTAACAAGTTTAAGCTGGCTAAAGGGCCAGGGTAGCCATACTCCCCATGGTGGTGGGATCTGCTAAAGAAGTACTACACACCCCCTGCTCTTCAGCTCCACATAGGGCTGAACAAAAACAAACAAACAAACAAACAAACAAACAAACAAAACAAAACCAGCCGTCGCAACCAACGCTCACGCCGACACGATGCTGTGCCTCAACAGTTTCTCTGTATCGGCTGCGAAGAAAATCAGATTGCGGTTCCAGCGAGATAGAAGAAGAAGAAGAAGAAGAAGTTAGAATTTTTTAAAAAATCATATAATGGGAATATGGCTATGTTCGGGGGTGGGATGGGGTAGGGAATCATTCCTTTCGCTTCAGGGTTTCGCGATCTGTAACAAGCTGAGAACCACTGATCGAAGACACCCGGTCGAGACAGCTGAGAACTACTGATCTAAGACACCCGGTCGAGACAACTGAGAACTACTGATCTAAGACACCCGGTCGAGACAACTGAGAAGGTTGCTAGTATGATGGCTGACAAGGTTGCTAGTATAACGGCGACAGGGTTGATAGTAAGACGGCTGACAAGGTTGCTAGTATGACGGCTGACAAGGTTGCAAGTATGACGGCTGACATGGTTGCTAGTATGACGGCTGACAAGGTTGCTAGTATGACGGCTGACATGGCTGATAGTAAGACGGCTGACAGGGTTTCTAGAATGACGGCTGACAAGGTTGCTAGTATGACGGCTGACAGGGTTTCTAGTATGACGGCTGACAAGGTTGCTAGTATGACGGCTGACAAGGTTGCTAGTATGACGGCTGACAAGACTGCTAGTATGACGGCTGACAAGGTTGCTGGCTTGGACTGACCAGTTCAGGGACGCTTTCCCACTGAGGATTCTAGTCTTGACCAGCGTCCATCGGTCTTTACCAATTGTCAGTGGCATCACTATGAGTTAATGGCATCGCCATAATTAATAAAATAAAGGACATTTATCAGAAAGAGAAACACAAACTTGGTTGTAAAAGATGGAAGGTCATGGCAGCAGCAGCTTTGTTCACGAGGAAGGTCATGGCAGCAGCAGCTTTGTTCACGAGGAAGGTCATGGCAGCAGCAGCTTGTTCACGAGGAAGGTCATGGCGGCAGCAGCTTTGTTCACGAGGAAGGTCATGGCAGCAGCAGCAGCTTTGTTCACGAGGAAGGTCATGGCAGCAGCAGCTTTGTTCAAGGGGAAGATCATAGCAGCAGCAGCTTTGTTCAAGAGGAAGATCATGGCAGCAGCAGATTTGTTCAAGGGGAAGGTCATGGCAGCAGCAGATTTGTTCAAGGGGAAGGTCATGGCAGCAGCAGATTTGTTCAAGGGGAAGGTCATGGCAGCAGCAGATTTGTTCAAGGGGAAGGTCATGGCAGCAGCAGATTTGTTCAAGGGGAAGGTCATGGCAGCAGCAGATTTGTTCAAGAGGAAGGTCATGGCAGCAGCAGATTTGTTCACGAGGAAAGTCATGGCAGCAGCAGATTTGTTCAAGGGGAAGGTCATCGCAGCAGCAGATTTGTTCAAGGGGAAGGTCATGGCAGCAGCAGATTTGTTCAAGAAGAAGGTCATGGCAGCAGCAGATTTGTTCAAGGGGAAGGTCATGGCAGCAGCAGATTTGTTCAAGAGGAAGGTCATGGCAGTAGCAGGAATAATGGCCTCATTATGAACAAATCCGTCGTAATCTACAAGAATAAATGTGGACCTTTATCTGTTTTATCGATTGCACAAAATCCTCGGATAAAAAAAAGGCAGGAATGTACTTGGCAAGGAGTTTAAAAAAGACAGGTCCCAGATAAAGATCTCCGATTTATTAGTTTTACAAAAATATATATACATATATACACAGAAGGCAAACAAATATAAAAAGAAGGAATACGAAATGCGAAACAAATAAAACAAAAAAAAAACCCAATGAAATGTTTCAACAGTATCCTTTTATACTGGAAAATGGAAAAGACAATATTAGCGGAGAAAAGGACCAAAAAAAAACTGTTATCTATTGAGACAGATTCGGAAGCCGCGAAAGGCATACATGAGCCCTGACTAGGATTTTGTTGTTGTTGTTGTGTTGTTGGGGGGGGGGGGGGGTAATTTTATCTTTTATAGCCATTTCAACTTTTTCTTTTCAGTTTTATTCTAAAACCACTTTGTAAAACTGCATCATAGATTTACTCTCTGTCTAGCCCTTCTTATAGGAGTTCTACCACGTTCTCTGAATTCTGAGAACACAGAATTAAAGTGAAGAAGGCAGAGAAAGCACAATAGACAAATGTCACTTTATCCAACCCGGAGAGAGGTCAGGGCCGTGTCCTTCACCCGGTCTCTCTTGTGTTTAGAAAGAAAATACTACCAAAGGATCATGTGTGGGGTGAAGGGATCCAGGTCAAGGTTTTATCAATTCTGGAAATGTTAGAATTGTTTTTTATAACTATGTAACGATGAAATAGTGGCGAAAAGGCAGGCCGATTCAGCAGTCAGCGACCCATAGCTGACAAGCTAAGGTCAAAGTTGGCCAACAGTAGCCGATCAAGACTTTGTTTCACTTCTTCAAGTTACTCCCAGTAACAAGTTTAAGCTGGCTAAAGGGCCAGGGTAGCCATACTCCCCATGGTGGTGGGATCTGCTAAAGAAGTACTACACACCCCCTGCTCTTCAGCTCCACATAGGGCTGAACAAAAACAAACAAACAAAACCAGCCGTCGCAACCAACGCTCACGCCGACACGATGCTGTGCCTCAACAGTTTCTCTGTATCGGCTGCGAAGAAAATCAGATTGCGGTTCCAGCGAGATAGAAGAAGAAGAAGAAGTTAGAATTTTAAAAAAAATCATATAATGGGAATATGACTATGTTCGGGGGTGGGATGGGGTAGGGAATCATTCCTTTCGCTTCAGGGTTTCGCGATCTGTAACAAGCTGAGAACCACTGATCGAAGACACCCGGTCGAGACAGCTGAGAACTACTGATCTAAGACACCCTATCGAGATAATTGAGAACTACTGATCTAAGACACCCGGTCGAGACAACTGAGAACCACTATCTAAGACACCCGGTCGAGACGACTGAGAACCACTATCTAAGACACCCGGTCGAGACAACTGAGAACCACTATCTAAGACACCCGGTCGAGACGACTGAGAACCACTATCTAAGACACCCGGTCGAGACAACTGAGAACCACTATCTAAGACACCCGGTCGAGACAACTGAGAACCACTATCTAAGACACCTGATCGAGACGACTGAGAACCACCGATCTAAGACACCCGGTCG
>CM019702.1:64295390-64335390 GCA_009760885.1 Achatina immaculata
CTTTCGCTAATTATGTAAAAGATAAAATGGGAAAATATGATCTGAGAGCAAATTGTAAAGAATGTGATAAAATTAGAAAAATGAAACATTACCAAGAAAATAAAGAAAAATATAAACAAGCATATGATGAGTTTATACTTAGAAATCCTGATTATTTCAAAAATTATAAAAGAAAAAAGCATATTAAAAAACTTTCCTAATAAAATGACCAGTGAAAATCCACAAAATAATTTCAATGATGTTTTATTTCAATATATAATAAATAAAAAAGGTATAAATGTAAATAATTATTTTAGAGAAATGTATAATGAAATAAGAAGATTGCTTAGTCAATATAAAACAATTTAATCTTAGTATTAAATGTCTATTCACTCATACAGTAGCTTTTAATTCGCTAGAAGTATATTTTAAATCTGATTATTTCCAATTAAATTCTATTAATCAATTTAATGAAATATATGAAGAAATTAGACAAAAATTTAATGCATGGATTGATGGTTTTCAACAAAAAGGAAGTGGTTATACTTATAATCAAATTTTACAAACTGAAGTCTCAGTAGCAAAAGTAAAATCATTAACAGGATCATCTTATTTTAAACTTCCTTTTACAAGCAAATATATTGTAAATATTAAAAATGAAGATAATAAATGCTTTCTATGGTGTATTATTTCTGCTCTCATTAATCCAGAAATACACCCAGAAAGAGTATATCAATATAAAAAATATGAAAATTATTCCTTTGTTTTTCCTGATGGAACTAAATTTAAAATTAATATGAGTGGAACTGATTATCTTATGAAAATAAAAGATATGTCAAAGTTTGAAAAACAAAATGAAAAAATAGGAGTATATATTTATGCTTTACAAAATCAAAAAGATTTAAAATCTCTATATATTTTATATAATACAGATTATAAAAACAGAGATATTATTGTTGATTTATTATATGTTGAAGATGAAGGAAATACTCATTATTGTCTGATTAAAAAATTAGAATCAATTTTATCAACTAGCCATAATAAAAAACATGTTTGTAGATGTTGTTTGCAAAGTTTTACTACTTCTCAAGCACTAGCCAACCATCAAATAGATTGTGGAAATCAACCGTTAGCTAAACCTATTTTACCAGAAAAAGGAACTAAATTAAAATTTCAAAACCATCACTTTAAATCTAGATTGCCTATTGTTTTCTATTGTGATTTTGAAGCAACAAATAAACCCATTTCTTCTTGTAAACCAAATTCTGAAGATTCATACACAGAGAAAAAATTTAAACAAGAAGTAAACTCATATGGATTATATATTAAATCTGATTATCCAAATTTGTTCCCTTCAGTTTATCATAGTTATACAGGATTAGATGCTAAAGAAAAGTTTGTTGAAACTATAATTAATAATTTTAATCACATATGTAAAAATTTAAACTATTACAAGAAAGCTAAACATAAACTCACTCGTCAGGAAGAAATAGATTTTACTAATGCAACAAATTGTTATATGTGTAAAAAAGAATTTTCAGATGAAGTTCCTAAAATAAAAGAACATAATCACTTGGATGGAGAATATGGAGTTCAGCATGTCAATCATGCAATACAAAAGAAGGAAAAGATTCTAAAATTATTCCCGTTTTTTTCATAATGGTAGTGGATATGATTTTCATTTTATAATTACAGAACTAATGAAATATGAAAATAAATATAATAAAGTTTCTGTTTTAGCAAAAGATTCAGAAGATTATATTTCGATTGAATATGGTAATTACTACAGAAAACTTAGATTCTTAGACAGTTATAGATTCTTATCTGATTCTCTTGATAGTGTTTCTAAATGAATGCTAGATGAAAATTTTAAATGTTTGAAAAACTATTTTAATGAAGTAAGATAACAAATATTGTAGGATTAAAAAATTAGAATCAATTTTATCAACTAGCCATAATAAAAAACATGTTTGTAGACGTTGTTTGCAAAGTTTTACTACTTCTCAAGCACTAGCCAACCATCAAATAGATTGTGGAAATCAACCGTTAGCTAAACCTATTTTACCAGAAAAAGGAACTAAATTAAAATTTCAAAACCATCACTTTAAATCTAGATTGCCTATTGTTTTCTATTGTGATTTTGAAGCAACAAATAAACCCATTTCTTCTTGTAAACCAAATTCTGAAGATTCATACACAGAGAAAAAATTTAAACAAGAAGTAAACTCATATGGATTATATATTAAATCTGATTATCCAAATTTGTTCCCTTCAGTTTATCATAGTTATACAGGATTAGATGCTAAAGAAAAGTTTGTTGAAACTATAATTAATAATTTTAATCACATATGTAAAAATTTAAACTATTACAAGAAAGCTAAACATAAACTCACTCGTCAGGAAGAAATAGATTTTACTAATGCAACAAATTGTTATATGTGTAAAAAAGAATTTTCAGATGAAGTTCCTAAAATAAAAGAACATAATCACTTGGATGGAGAATATGGAGTTCAGCATGTCAATCATGCAATACAAAAGAAGGAAAAGATTCTAAAATTATTCCCGTTTTTTTCATAATGGTAGTGGATATGATTTTCATTTTATAATTACAGAACTAATGAAATATGAAAATAAATATAATAAAGTTTCTGTTTTAGCAAAAGATTCAGAAGATTATATTTCGATTGAATATGGTAATTACTACAGAAAACTTAGATTCTTAGACAGTTATAGATTCTTATCTGATTCTCTTGATAGTGTTTCTAAATGAATGCTAGATGAAAATTTTAAATGTTTGAAAAACTATTTTAATGAAGTAAGATAACAAATATTGTAGGATTAAACCTCGAAAAAATCGTAGACAAAGCACTTTAGTGAGACATGAGAGAAAGAAAAGTGCTTTGTCTACGATTTTTTCGAGGTTTAATCCTACAATATTTGTTATCTTACTTTACTATACCAAAACCTCGTAGTTTCCTATTTATAAATAATTGTATTTTAATGAAGATGAGTTTGAAGTATTAAAACATATTACTTTTAACAAAGAAGAGAATAAAAATGAAAGAACATTCAAAGGTATTTATCCTTATGAATATATAGATTCTATATTCAGATTGAAAGAAAAACATTTACCTCCGATTGAAAAATTCTATTCCACTTTATATAAAAAAACTATAACTAAGAAGGAATATAAACATGCTAAAAAAGTTTGGAAAATATTCAATTGTAAAACACTTCAAGATTATCATGATTTATATTTAAAAACAGATGTATTAATATTAGCTGATGCTTTTGAAAAGTTTAGAGCATTCTTTTTAGAACATCATGAAATAGATCCTTGTTATAGTTTTTCAGCTCCTAGTTTAACATGGCTGTGTGGGTTAAAATATACTAAAATAGAATTAGAATTAATATCAGACTATGATATGTTAAACATGTTTGAAAAAGGAATAAGAGGAGAATTTTCTGGAGTTCTAGGAAGTAGATATGCTAAAGCATTTAATAAACAAACACTAACTTATTATGGTGATGGAAATAGAGTAATTGATGATAATGAAAAGGATCAGGTTTTAATATTATTAAAGGAACAAAAAGAAAATGGAGAAATATCTTTTATATCTTGATGAAAACAATTTATATGGATGGGCAATGTCTCAACCACTTCCAACTGGAGATTTTAAATGGGAAAAAAAAATCCAAAGTGTTATAAACAGATTCCAAAAGGAAGAGGATGTATAACTGAATGTGATTTAGAATATACAGAGGAAGCAAAACAAAAAAACAAAGAAATATCCTTTAGCTCCTGAAAGTTTAGTTGTTAAAGAAGAAGATTTAAGTGATTATCAATTAAAACTATTGGGAAATGAACAAAGTTCTTCCAAAGGAAATGAACGAAGCTCTTCCAAAAGAAATGAAAAACTAGGTAAAGTTCCTAAACTAGTTTTAAATTTAAAAAATAAAGAAAGATATATTATTCATCATAAGATGTTAAAATTTTATGAATCTCTTGGTTTAAAAGTTACTAAAGTCCATAGAACTATTTCTTTTAAAGAAGAAGCTTGGTTAAAACCATATATAGATTTTAATACAGAACAAAGAAAAAAAGCTAAATCAGATTTTGAAAAAAAACTATTTAAGGATATGAGCAATGCTTTCTATGGAAAAACATTAGAAAATATCAGAGGTAGAGTTGATTTAAAATCAGTTAGTAGTAAAGAAAAAGCCGTTAAATACTTTTCTAAACCAGCATTTAAGGATGTTATTTACTTTAATTCTAATTTAATTGGAATACAAAATGTTATGCCTTCTGTAAAATTTGATATACCTGTTTACACAGGAATGTGTGTTTTAGATTATAGCAAATTATTAATATATGATTTTTACTATAACACTTTCAATAAACAATTTCCTGATAATGAAGTTTTACATTGTGATACAGACTCTTTGATTTTAAATGTTTCTACAGATGATTTGTATAAGGAATTAGAAAGTATCAAAGATGAGTTAGATACAAGTGACTATCCAAAAGATCATTGCCTTCATTCTGATAAAAATAAAAAAATAATAGGCAAAATGAAAGATGAATTAAGTGGAAAAATAATGTAAGAAGTAGTTTGTTTAAGAAGTAAGGCTTACAGTTTCAAAACTTTAAATGAAAAAGAAAAACTAAAATTAAAAGGAATATCAAAAGCAACAATTGAAAAACAAATTACTTTTGATGATTATAAAAACTGTTTATTTTCAGGAAATGAAAAGTATCATAAAATGTATACACTTAATTCTGACAAACACGAAATGTATTTGAATGAAATAAATAAAAAATCATTATCTCCTTTTGATGATAAAAGATATATTTTAGATGATGGTATAACAACACTACTACATGGTCTTGCAAAGCAAACAAAGTTCAAGTGATAGTGATGAACAAATTTAAAATGCTAGTGATGAACAAATTTAAAATGATAGTGATGAACAAATTTCAAATGATAGTGATGAACAGAGTTCATGTGATAGTGACGAAGCTTCATCATCATCAGAAGAAGATTAATTTAACCATCATAACACTCAACTTATTTCCATCCAATTGAAATTTTAAGATTTTATCTGATATAACTAAAGCATAAGCTTGTTTTCCAGCAAGAACATTTTGATTTAAAAAAGCATTTACAGTGATATCTGTTATGCTATATTTTATTTTTTCACTTTGTTTACTTATATCAAAAACAAATAACGGATATAAATCTTTGTAATTATATTCAGAGAAAAAAAAAGGCATAACATTTTATATTCCAATTAAATTAGAATTAAAGTAAATAACATCCTTAAATGCTGGTTTAGAAAAGTATTTAATGGCTTTTTCTTTACTACTAACTAATTTTTTTTCATCTATCTATCTATATCTATCTATCTATCTATCTATCTATCTATCTATCTATCTATCTATCTATCCATCCATCCATCCATCCATCCATCCATCCATCCCATCCATCCATCCATCTATCTATCTATCTATCTATCTATCTATCTATCTATTTATCTATCTATCTATTTATCTATCTATCTATCCATCCATCCATCCATCCATCCATCCATCCATCCATCCATCCATCCATCCATCTATCTATCCACCTATCCACCTATCCATCCATCCATCTATCTATCTATCTATCTATCTATCTATCTATCTATCTATCTATCTATCTATCTATCTATCTATCTATCTATCTATCTATCTATCTATCTATCTATCTATCTATCTATCTATTCAGTGAAAAAAAAGACTTCATCTATTTTTTTTATAAAAAAGAAATTGCGCTTTAGCTTTTACCCTTCAGGTAAAAAAGTATCTAATTTATATCTAAATTTACCGTTATATTTATCACTAGAATTATCTATAACAATAAATCCATAGTGTTTTGTCCAACATTCTTTACAGAACCTTTTAAATTCTTCGATTGACATATCAGTACTGACATGATAGTTGTAGATGTGATTAAGATTTTTAGCATCTTGTTTAAAAAGACAAATAAAATTAGAAATTCTCCCTAATCGTCTGTCTCGGTAATTTAAAATAGTTTTGTGCTAAATAAAAACAGTTAACATTGCTGTGCCTGTCTCTGACATAATAATCTTCACATTTGTTTTGTTTTTCTAATAATAGATCATCGAAAATCACGAGATTTTTATCTGTGAGTCTGTGATCTCTTGGGTCTGGTACTTCATCTGCTTTTTTCAAAGAAACAACACTTTATAGGCGATTTGGTTGAGTAAAGTTTTCCCCGCTTCTTGTAAAATTTCTTGAGGTGATATATTGTTATCAATACAATATTCTCTTTCATTGAATAGATGTAAAATAATTTCTTTTGGCAAGCTTTGTTCAAATCCAGTTTTCACTATTTTATACTCTGGTTGAAACAAAGATTTTCCAAATACTTGGAGGTTGTAGTAATCCAACCATTTTTCTTGCAGTAGGAGGTTTAACAGCAAATTCTTTTTCCACGCCCTGATTTACCTACAATTATACCTCTTACTGATTTCGGTAACAACGGATTGTTTTGTCTGCTTGACGGATTTTCGTCCCATGAAAGGTTTTCTATGTTCATTTTATATAAGTAAAAAATAAAATTAAAGAAATATTAAACACGTAAAATTCACACACTTTGTTACTATAAGCGAATCCTTCCAGCAAATAACCACACAGCTTCTCCAGCGGTCCTAGTAAGACCTCTCCATAGTAAAGAGCTTAGCTCTCTTTGCAAAGCAAACAAAGACTGTTACTAAGGCTAAAATTTCATTAACTCTTCCCGAGCTTGCGATCAGGATACTGACACTTCCGGTTTTCCCGTTGCGACCGTGTGGTCAGGATCCTGACAATTGTTTGTTTCATTAACACAGGACTTCTTCCTGCGGTCCTAGTAAGACCTCTGCATAGTTACCAGTAAACATGTGTTGGTTACTAAGTCCAAAAACAATGTTCATTTTCGTTGTCTTTCAAAACTTTGTCAGTCTCGCTACAAACAGTCAGCGCTGTGGTAATAGATATATCAATATTTTGAAGTTTTGGATAATGTGAAAAAATAATTGCCATTTGTCTCAGTTTTCTAATATATCTCACGGAATAATCAAAATTGTCTTTAATAAACTTGTGAAAATTTCCAGTATGAATAGTGTATAATTTATTCATCCATAAACCGAGATTAACGGCATCCTTCAGTATAGCATTTTGTTTGCTGGAAACAATTTGATGACACGATGTTATATTATCTTGTATTTTTGAAAGATCCTGTTCGGTTTCCAGATAAATAGGACACTGACCTTCTACAGATGTCTCAATTATGTGTTTCTTTAACTCATTTAATAGCCTTTGTCCCTTCATTTTTGTAAGTTCTATCACACTTGACTTCTTTCGTTTCAGTTCTTTTGTTAACACTGCTCTTTTAGGTTTCCGAGGCAATGTTATTTTAGTTTCTTGGAGGTGTTTCCTTGCTGATTCAAATCCAGAATTTAAAAAAAAATGGTTTCTAGCTCTTTGTAAAAGTTGCTGTGTTCGGTATGATAATGTATATGTTGGCGAATTAGTTGAATATCAGGATCACAAGTATCGCCACAATCCCATTGCATAGTTTGAGAAGAAGAAGATGTCAGAGTGACTTGTAGGCTATCTAAGAGTAATTTCTATGTAAGCTACCGGGTGTCACAGAGGCAGTGACTACAAGAAAATAAAAGATTTTGCAGGATCGTTAAGCTTCTGATGATGATGATGATGATAAGAACTACTCTTTTTCATTAACTTTTCTAACCATTTCACCTTCACACACATAATTTATTATTGGTTTTTTCTTCTTCTTCTTTAAATGAACTATAATTTTCCTAAAAGTTCCCCATTCGTTATTATTTTTTAATGTATTTTCTTGTTTTAATGATAAAGTATTGCAGATGTTTCAAGCGACGAGCAGACCACCAAAACAGTTTGAAAACCCTGTCCAACACCAAACTTATTTTTAAAAAATGATCTTAGTTCTCCTGTCGAAGGCCTGTGTTGTGTGAGTAGCACTAGATTTGCTAAAATTATTATATATTAGTATATAGATGGACACCGCAGGGGAGCAGAAGTAAGGGTAGACCAAAAGAGACATGGAGAAGAACAACAGAAAAGATGTTGAGCAATAGAGGGCTCACCTGGGCAAGAGCAGAAAAAAAGGCGAAGGACAGGCATTTGTGGAAAACCCTTGTGGAAGCCCCATGTGCCCTGGGCAGTTAAGGCTCAGATATATATATATATATATATATATATATATATATATAAAACGAAGATGGCTGCAAGACATCGTTGACGATCTGCAAATGGACGATCTGCAAATGGATGCAGCAACAGCAGGCCATCTTGCTCACAACCGAGAGGCCTACAGGAGAGCTGTTTGGGAGACAAAGTTCCGCAAGGGACTTGCAAATGAATGAATGAATGAATGAATGAGTATATATTCATCACGTGATCACTTCACGTGAACTGGTCAAAATTTCCGGCGCTTGCTCGCAAGAACACACACACATCATGTCTAAAACAGTTTGAAAGTACTGTTGACCAGAAAATGGCTTGAAAGTATTGTTGACCAGAAAATGGTTTGCAAGTATTGTTGACCATAAAATGGCTTGAAAGTATTGTTGACAAGAAAATGGCTTGAAAGTATTGTTGACCATAAAATGGCTTGAAAGTATTGTTGACTATAAAATGACTTGAAAGTATTGTTGACCATAAAATGGCTTGAAAGTATTTATGACCAGAATTTACTTGTAGCAGATGTTTCACGGAGATTTCACATAAATTGTGTTTAAGTTATTATTGTTCTCGATGTTTCAGCGAGATTCCCCATAAACTTTAGTTGAAGCTGTTATGGTTCTCTCTCTCTCTCTCTCTCTCTCTCTCTCTCTCTCTCTCTCTCTCTCTCACGCACACAAACCGTGCTCAAGTTACCATTGCTCATGATGTTTTTGAGAAATTCCACATAAACGTAGTTTTAAGTTGTTATTGTTCCCGATGTTTCAGCGAATTCAACACAAAACATCACCGAGATTATTGCTTTTCCCGATGTTTTAGAACTGCAACGTGCTGAAGCGATATTCCAAGTTACTATTGTTCCAGATGTTTCAGCCAGATACGAAATAAATTCTAGTTTAAGTTATAATTACAGTAGGGTAAAATTCCCGTTTCCATGCCAATAAGGCATATTGGGGATACAGTATTAGTGAGATAACTAAAATAGAGAGAGAGA
Organism: Achatina immaculata; assembly: GCA_009760885.1. Lineage (NCBI taxonomy): Eukaryota > Metazoa > Mollusca > Gastropoda > Stylommatophora > Achatinidae > Lissachatina > Lissachatina immaculata. The sequence goes on from CM019702.1 coordinate 64,304,639, forward strand.
GAGAGAGAGAGAGAGAGAGAGTAGTTGTATATAAGCAGAACACCAAAGACGCTGGCGATGGTTGGGACATGTGCTCCGAATGACTGACAACTCACTACCAAAAATAGCACTAAGGTGGACACCACAGGGGAACAGAAGTAAGGGTAGACCAAAAGAGACATGGAGAAGAACAACAGAGAGGATGTTGAGCAATAGAGGGCTCACCTGGGCAAGAGCAGAAAAAAAAGGCAAAGGACAGGCATTTGTGGAAAACCCTTGCGGAAGCCCCATGTGCCCTGGGCACTTAAGGTTCAGAGAGAGAGAGAGAGAGAGAGAGAGAGAGAACACCAAACTAAATGTTTAGTATCAACAATGTAAAGAGACAGAAAGCCTAGACTACTAATTGAACCTATATATCTTAACAAACATTTCATCTTTTTTCCTTTCGCATGTACTCTCCGTCAAAACTAATCTATCAAATGCTCGCCTTGTCTCTTGCAACAGTTCTCATTAGAGTTAAGATTTGCTATATATTTCAAAATAACTGTCTAATTTATATTGTCACGGCCCATATCTTCGGTCACCTGCATGTCTGTATGATGGACATGTTTGAATGAGTTCATTAATATGAAGAATTAAAATATATTATTCAATATTAAAATATGTTTTTCTATGACTGTTAGCTGTTTCCTCCCAACACATAATTCATCTATTGCATAAAAATGACCACATCATTGAGCCATAAAAACGAAGGCCTCTTATCTATAACCTGCACGGCTTCTTTCACGTTGGTTGTGAGAAGACAAAATCCCCTTCTCATTGCTTCTTTGCTTCCCATTCAAAGTCTGTTGTTATTAGTTTACAATGGGACTACTTTAAGTAGTACTTAAGCCCCTCAAGTCTGAATTCATACGCCTTTATCCTCATTGTTCACTCATATCTTATTGTTTCATTCAAGTTTTCTTTCCACTTCATTCTCTGCTGTGAATCAAATGTTACTGAAAAATTAACTGCAGCTTTTCAATTTTTTAAATAGTATTTCATATTTTCTTTTCACACACGAGGAAGGTCCACTTTGCACAAAATATTGGATACTTTTATGACCCTTTTACAACTTCCCATTTTGTCTGGTAATTCTAACATTTTGTGACACTGCACCTGACAGCTTCCTTCAGCTTTTAATTAAATTTTTAGCTGGTAATCCCCCATATTCTTCCCAATCATTTATCAGGAACCAGACAGAAGAATCGGTGAAATACTAGGGAAGATAGTTGCTCGATTCTTTCGTGTAATTTAACTAGAAATAAATACTAGGGAAGATAGTTGCTCGATTCTTTCGTGTAATTTAACTAGAAATAAATACTAGGGAAGATAGTTGCTCGATTCTTTCGTGTAATTAACTAGAAATAAATACTAGGGAAGATAGCTGCTCGATTCTTTCGTGTAATTAACTAGAAATAAATACTAGGGAAGATAGTTGCTCGATTCTTTCGTGTAATTAACTAGAAATAAATACTAGGGAAGATAGTTGCTCGATTCTTTCGTGTAATTAACTAGAAATAAATACTAGGGAAGATAGTTGCTCGATTCTTTCGTGTAATTAACTAGAAATAAATACTAGGGAAGATAGTTGCTCGATTCTTTCGTGTAATTAACTAGAAATAAATACTAGGGAAGATAGTTGCTCGATTCTTTCGTGTAATTAACTAGAAATAAATACTAGGGAAGATAGCTGCTCGATTCTTTCGTGTAATTAACTAGAAATAAATACTAGGGAAGATAGTTGCTCGATTCTTTCGTGTAATTAACTAGAAATAAATACTAGGGAAGATAGTTGCTCGATTCTTTCGTGTAATTAACTAGAAATAAATACTAGGGAAGATAGTTGCTCGATTCTTTCGTGTAATTAACTAGAAATAAATACTAGGGAAGATAGTTGCTCGATTCTTTCGTGTAATTAACTAGAAGTAAATACTAGGGAAGATAGTTGCTCGATTCCTTTATGTAATTAACTAGAAATAAATACTAGGGAAGATATTTCCCCGATTCTTTCATGTGATTAACTGGAAATAAATATTAGGGAAGATATTTCCCTCATTATTTCGTGTAATTAACTGGAAATAAATACTAGGGAAGATAGTTCCCGGATTATTTCGTGTAACTAACTAGAAATAAATACTAGGGAAGATAGTTCCCTGATTCTTTCGTGTAATTAACTGGAAATAAAATATCTTCTCCCTGTAAAAGTAAGCACAACGTTCTTTACAGCCGATGCTGCGAAAATCACGCCGAGCTGGGAGTAGGTTATGGCAGCTCTTACAGAATACGGGGGGAGCCTAAAGAGCAGGAAGAGGTGAAATATTTCTGGGTAGACTCTGCTGTCATAGAGAGCATGACCATCCCTGTCCATTTGATCAGGTTGAACTTGTTACTGGTAGCAGCCGAAAAGAGAAGTTGGGTAGGGTCTTGGTCAGTGTGGCTCATTGGCCTGGATAACTGTGTGTTATACTAGTACAGGCGTCTTTGCTCTCGAATATAAATACATGTATTTATATAGAGTAGATGAGATTCATGGAATCATTCTTATAGATAGAACTACTACTACTACTACTACTACTACTACTACTACTACTACTACTACTACTACTACTACTACTACTACTACTGCTGCTGCTACTACTACTACTACTACTACTACTACAACTACTACTACAACTACTACTACTGCTGCTGCTGCTACTACTACTACTACTGCTGCTGCTGCTGATACTAATAGTACTAATACTGCTGCTGCTGCTCCTACTACTACTGCTATAACTACTAATTCTGCTGCTGCTGTTACTACTACTACTACTACTGCTGCTGCTGCTGCTACTACTACTACTGCTGCTGCTACTACTAGTACTACTATTGCTGCTGCTGCTACTACTACTACTACTACTACTACTACTACTACTACTACTACTACTACTACTACTACAACTACTACTACTGCTGCTGCTACTACTACTACTACTACTACTACTACTACTACAACTACTACTACAACTACTACTACTGCTGCTGCTACTACTACTACTACTACTACTGCTGCTGCTGCTGCTGATACTAATAGTACTAATACTGCTGCTGCTGCTCCTACTACTACTGCTATAACTACTAATTCTGCTGCTGCTGTTACTACTACTACTGCTGCTGCTGCTGTTACTACTACTACTACTGCTGCTGCTGCTGCTACTACTACTACTGCTGCTGCTACTACTAGTACTACTACTACTGCTGCTGCTGCTACTACTACTACTACTTCTACTACTATTACTATTACTACTACTACTACTACTACTACTACTACTGCTATAACTACTAATTCTGCTGTTGCTGCTGTTACTACTACTACTACTACTACCACTACTACTACTACTACTACTACTACTACTACTGCTGCTGCTGCTTCTTCTTCTTCAGTCTCAATGGAACTGCTAGCTGGTGTTCTTTACAGCCGATACAGTGAAGACGTTGAGACATAGCATAGTGTCGGATTGGGAGCGGGTCATGACGGATATTTTTTTCAGCCCCAAAGTGGAGCTAAAAAGCAGGGGGGCGTGCAGTACTTCTTTAGCAGACTCCACCACCATTGGGACTATGGCGAAACCTGCCTCATTAGCCTGTTACTGGTAGTACCAGCGGAGAGGAATGACAGGGTCTTGGTTAGCTATGTTCGCCAACCCCGACTCTAGCATGTCAACTACACGGTGGCTGACTGTCAAACCAGACAGCGGCCTCAAACCTGTGGAAACAAATATCCAAATAAGCAAAGATACAGACGGACAGATTTTGTGACAAAGCTAGTATTATGTGTTCGGCGAGTTAGGACTTCTAAAAAGATAACAAACATTCATTTATTATGTGCCATACCCATACATGTAGCAGTATGGGAGATAATTGGGGTTTTTTTTCTCCACAGAAAGGGCATTTCTCGCGAGTCTTTATTTTGAATGTCCGGGTATGGGTGGAGATCCTTCCGGGAGGTCACGTGGTTTGTGAATCCCGTGGCTGGGGATAGTGGGGGGGGGGGAGGGGGGAAGGCTGAGTGAGTGAGTCTTCGTTTGGATGTGTACCTGAGTGGGTGGTCTAGATGTGTATCTGAGTGGGTGGTTTGGATGTGTATCTGAGTGGGTGGTCTAGATGTGTACCTGAGTGGGTGGTCTAGATGTGTACCTGAGTGGGTGGTTTGGATGTGTACCTGAGTGAGTGGTCTAGATGTGTACCTGAGTGGGTGGTTTGGATGTGTACCTGAGTGGGTGGTTTGGATGTGTACCTGAGTGGGTGGTTTGGATGTGTACATGAGTGGGTGGTTTGGATGTGTACTTGAGTGTGTGGCTTGGATGTGTACTTGAGTGGGTGGTTTGGATGTGTACTTGAGTGTGTGGTTTGGATGTGTACATGAGTGGGTGGTTTGGATGTGTACTTGAGTGGATGGTTTTTGTGATGTCTCTGTCGAGTAAATGGACGTTTATATCTGTTCTGGAGTTTTGCAAGAATGAATGGACTCGGCATGTGGCAGGGCAAACCTGCCGGCGGTCAGATTATCGTCATCAACATCTGCATTTTCATCCATCCCAACAATAAATCCTCATGTCAAGTGTTACGCGGGACTGGCTTGACTTCCGTATTAGCGTGTTGCTAACCTTAGGTTTGAAAGAACCTGGAAGTGAAGAATGGCTGGAGACAGTGATTAACTAATCCAGAAACGTGAAGTTGATGGCTGGAGGCAGTGATTAACTAATCCAGAAACGTGAAGTTTATGGCTGGAGACAGTGATTAACTAATCCAGAAACGTGAAGTTGATGGCTGTAGACAGTGATTAACTAATCCAGAAACGTGAAGTTTATGGCTGGAGACAGTGATTAACTAATCCAGAAACGTGAAGTTGATGGCTGGAGACAGTGATTAACTAATCCAGAAACGTGAAGTTTATGGCTGGAGACAGTGATTAACTAATCCAGAAACGTGAAGTTGATGGCTGTAGACAGTGATTAACTAATCCAGAAAAGTGAAGCTGATGACTGGAGACAGTGATTAACTAATCCAGTAACATTAAGAAAACACGGCTTGTCAAGATAATGTACAAATCAGAATCATCGTGCGTATCAAGACACAACACCGCCTTATCGAATGCCCCAATAACACAGGAAGCACAGAGGCACACATACGTCTTCATACATTTTGCTAAGTTTCTCCAGTTTCTCGCTCGCTCCGCTACTGTGAAAACACCGACAGCGCGTTCAGGAGCGCATTGGCGGGAATTCTTGCAGTAACTGATGACCTTGAACTAGCAGTTGCCGATAATTTTTCCATCATATTGATGGCTGCTTTAATGTGTGCTTCTTTCTCGTCGTAGAATTTAGAATCTTTTAAGAAGGCATTTGTGTTTCCCGAAAAAGCACGAAATTACTGGTTTATGGAAGCTGGCATGAACTCACATGTACACTTTTATAAATATATATATATCATGTAATGGCAGAAAGCAAGATGAGTACATGAGTACAAACAAAATGACGAACATACAACAATCCAATATTTCAGTAAAAGTCCTTTTTTTCCCAAGGATCACATTAAAAACAACATAACAGATAAAAACACAAAAAAATAGATGAAAAATATCAACATAACTTCCTTCTTGTTTGTCTCCTCCGATCTTTACCTTTACCTTATACCTAGTAAGAAAGACGGGCACAAATGCCTGTTTTCATATACTTTTTTTTGCACACATTGATGACGTAATGTTGTAAGATTTCCCTGTTTATATCTATCTACTCTATCTCATACATTTTCTCGATATATGTAAATTATGTGCGGTATCTGATTTTGTTCAGCTGATTTTTCTGTCTTGGAGAGAAGATGCCATCAATACAGTCTCTATTTTTCCTAAATACTATCTACATTTTATTTTAAAATGCGGTTCATTCATTGGCTGCAGCCTGTTCTCTAGAATTTTGCAGAATATTTTTCCAGTGTGGTATGATAGTAAGATGCTTCCATACTGGGATAAGTACTTTTACTGTCTTTTTTCTTCCATACTGGAGTAATTATGGTGTTTCTCCAGTCCTGTGGTGTTTCTAGTTTACCAGCGTCAAGTTATAGCGTCTGTAAAGCCAAGCTATTCCAACCTCTTTGAAACATTTGATTAACTCACTGGATATTTCATCACATCCTGGAACTTTGTTTATTGGGACCTCCCTGACGGCTTCTCTGATTTCATCTAGTAGAATGACCTCTCTGACGGCTTCTCTGATTTCATCTGGTAGAATGACCTCTCTGACGGCTTCTCTGATTTCATCTGGTAGAATGACCTCTCTGACGGCTTCTCTGATTTCATCTAGTAGAATGACCTCTCTGACGGCTTCTCTGATTTCATCTGGTAGAATGACCTCTCTGACGGCTTCTCTGATTTCATCTAGTAGAATAACCTCTCTGACGGCTTCTCTGATTTCATCTAGCAGAATGACCTCTCTGACGGCTTCTCTGATTTCATCTAGTAGAATAACCTCTCTGACGGCTTCTCTGATTTCATCTAGCAGAATGACCTCTCTGACGGCTTCTCTGATTTCATCTAGTAGAATAACCTCTCTGACGGCTTCTCTGATTTCATCTGGTAGAATGTCTAGTTCGGGCTTTGTGGGGCCGGCTGTGATGCTGTCGCGGTGTTGACATATCTCAGACAGTATATTGAGTTTCGAAGTATTGTCTTCGCCTCTCTAGTACACACTTTGTTTGGCATATTGGATCACCATTACTTCCGTTGGGTCAAAGTGCCCCGTTTTCGTTCTGACTGATAGTTTTATAAAAAGATTTTAGTTCGACATTCAGTGTAGCCTTTCTCCTGCATTTTTCTTTTCTCTCACACCCTCTTTCACTTCGCCATTTCATCATGTTGTTATTTTCATTTCTCTAACTCCTTTCTCCATAGTACCACACGTTTTAGTTGCTGTTTGCAGAACGCTGGTTGTGAAGAAGACTTACTCCGCAGTCCAATGATTTTGTTTCTGTTGGTAAGTTTATGAACAATTCTCTTATTTTCTTCTCATATTATTCTTCCACATTCTCTTCCTTGAGTTTGCTTAGTTTTATTGTTTCTCTTGTCTTCTTCTTGTGAGTTCTAATATGGCCTTTCCCTGTATTTTCTGATAACCTCTGCCACTGCTTTATGGTCATGACATGAGCTCAAGCTGGGTATTGCTCCTGCATCTATGACAGACCTTTTTTTCGCTGTTTATTGCAAGCATGAAATCAGTGTGGGATCTGTAGGCCAGATCACTCCATTTGTACAAAGTGTATATTTGGGACTCTGTGAGTTATAAGGAATGTCTGTGAGTTATAAGGAATGTATTTATGACAAAAAGGTTATGCTATCTGCAGAGCTCTAGGAGTCTGCTACCATTTTTCAGTTCTCCCCCAACTGGTCGTGGAAGGCTCCCAGGTGGTCTGCTACTTCTGTTCTACTTGTTACCAGTCTTGCACTGAGGTTCTACATAATTATGATATTGTCCCTGTTAGCACTATCAAGAACGGCACATAAAGAATACAACACATGACAGATAACATGTTCAGTTGTTATACCTGCACAAACAGTTCAACAATATAATAAAACTAATATAAAAATATCGTTATAGCATACAGTGAAATACAACAATTAACTCTTAAGTTAAAATAAACGTCGGAATATATACAAGTCTGAATATCACAAATATAACATAAATCAAACATCAACGAAACGACAATACTTACCTAATTAAAAGTCATACACGCGTGATTGAACAAGAAAGACTGGTACAATTTCACGGGATCAGCTTTAAGTGCTTAATGTTTCAAGAGTTACAATCTTTCCAACAAACCTGGAATCTCAGTCTGGTCTTCGTGGTGGTGGAGTCTACTTTTTAAGCTAATTCAAACATTTGCAAAACAAAAGGTTCAAGCGGAGATGGCCATCACGCAAAACACCTCGGATATCACATAAACCGGATATACACCGTGCAAAGTGGAGAGAATCCGTTGCTGTCACACAAGACACCACACAGCGGACTGGAATGTGGCTGCTTCGTCACACAGCGTAGTAGGACGTAGAGGGATGGATGGACTTAAGCACTTCCACATCCACCACGACGCATGCACCTCAGGATTACAGTGGCTTACATAGAACAGAGGTTCCTACACCTTTACAAACTGTGACACACTTTGTAGTGTTCATTTCTGTCGTGACACACTTGGTAACGTACATTTCTGTCGTGACACACTTGGTAATGTACATTTCTGTTATGACACACTTGGTAATGTACATTTCTGTCGTGGCACACTTGGTAATGTACATTTCTGTCGTGGCACACTTGGTAATGTACATTTCTGTCGTGGCACACTTGGTAATGTACATTTCTGTCGTGGCACACTTGGTAATGTACATTTCTGTCGTGGTACACTTTGTAACTTTCATTTTTGTGGTGGCACACTTGGTAACGTACATTTCTTTCCCGGCACACCTGTGTTCTCAACTCTAGTGCAGTTAACCATATATTTTAGCATTTTTAACATATACACACTACACTGACTAAACACGCATACAGACATATTAGACTGACAAATGAAAAAAAAATCTGAGAGCTATTTTGAGTTTCATTATGCGAGCCATTTTTCTTCCACAATTAAGTTTGAGCCATCTCGGAGGCACAGATTTGTGAGTACTTCAGCTCACACTGGACAGGAACTAAGAACTAAACTGCTCTGGATTCTCTACCTGGCAGCTATTTATCATATTAAATGCAAAAAATGAGTTGCAATTTGGTAAAACATTTTCTAGCACACCTCTAGCTCTCTTGCAGTATACCATGTGAAAAACCATGGTATAGGCGCAAGTTTATATTTCGAAGAAGAAGAACATGAAGAAGAAGAACTATAAGAAGAAGAAGAACATGAGCAAGAAGAACAAGAACTAGAAGAACAAGAAGAACAAGAACTAGAAGAGCACGAACTAGAACAAGAAGAACACAAATTAGAGGAATAAGAAGAACAGGAAGGAAAAGAAACATGAACTAGAAGAACAAGAATAACCAGAACATGAATAACAAGAACAAGAAGAACAAGAAGAACAAGAACTAGAAGAACAAGAAAAACAAGAAGAACAAGAACTAGAAGAACAAGAAGAACAAAAACTAGAGGAATAAGAAGAACAGGAACAAAAAGAAACAATAAATAGAAGAACAAGAACTAGAACTAGAAGAACTAGAAGAGAAAGAAGAACAAGAATAACAAGAACTAGAAGAACTGGAAGAGCAAGAAGAATAAGAATAACAAGAAATAGAAGAACAAGAAGAACAAGAACAAGAAGAACAAAACAAAAAGAACAAGAAAAACAAGAACTACAAGAACAAGAACTAAAAGAACAAGAAGAACAAGAACTAGAAGAAGAAAAGTAAGAAGAAGAAGAAGAAACAGAAGAAGAAGAAGAATGAATGAATGAATGAATGAATGAATGAATGAATAATCTTTATTTTTCAAGGGTAAAGAATTGGGCACGCAGGCCCGTCTTACATTCTGCCCTTCATCACTCTTGGACATATAACGAGAAAAAGTAGGGGGGGGGGCCTGCGTGTCCTAGAGGAGGAAGAAGCAGAAGAAGAAGATCTAAATACAATGCAATGCAAGTGTGATCGAATTCTCCACAATGGACATTTCTTTAGTTCCATGTCAAAAATCATTAACCTCCGAACCAAGGCCAAAGATAAATATAATCACCGCACAACCCAACTTCCAAAATTGGAGAGTTACAGACTTATTTTATAATGTTTCCCTGCGGTATCTTTTCACAATTACCATAAACAGATATTACCCTCGCGTCTGGGTCGGTTGGGATGGTATCTGTAGTCTGAATATTATCTGTTCGGATAAAACTGTTTTCTATCAAAGACAAGTTGATGCCTTACAATTACTCAGAGAGATGTCTGATTTATCCTTCACTGTTTTAGCATTACGACTGGGTTTATAAAACCTTGATGTATATTTTATAAAAGTATATCATCATCATAATCATCATCATCATCATCTTCTTCTTCTTCTTCTTCTTCATCATCGTCATCATCATTATAATCATCATCATCATCATCATCGTCGTCATCATTGGCATTCGTTTGCGGTTTTGTGTCTTCACAGGTCACGCTCCCTGACACTCTCCGTCAGCTCAGCTTGTGACATTTTAATTGTGCCTTCGTGCTGGACTGTCCATGTTTATTTTCTCTTGGTCTTCCTCTGCCTCTCTTGGCATTTATCTTTCCTGTTGTTATGTTTTAAAAAGGCCCCCCCCCACTTTTTCTAGTTATATGTCCAAGAGTGATGACTGTCTTTCAGTTACGAGTTTACTTAGACACTTGTCCATATTTGTTTTTACTACACATTGACTGTTTGTCATCTTAGCTGTCCATGGTAGTCTCAACAGTCTTGTAAGGAATAATGTCTCTGATGCTTCTATTGATCTCTGCATTGATCTGTTGATTTTCCGTGCGTCAGTTCTATAAAGTAGGTTAGGCTTAGTGTAGCATTTTAGGACTCTCTTTATGATGTTCACTGATGGAGATGCAATGCACAAGACGTTTCTCATTTGCCGGAAAGGTGTTTAATTTGGCACATTCTGTTCTTGATCTCAGAGGTGTGTTTCCCAACTTGACGCTACCTGATTGCCTTAATATTTAAATGTTTATACTTGTCTCTAGATTGTCAAGTAAAAGTTACTATGGACACTTTTAAGTCAGATTTTTACAGCATTTCTTGTCTTGACGGGAACATATGAGGACTAACACTAGTTCTGTTTTCAGTCTTCCTTGTTCAAGGTGAATAGAGGTCACCTGATTTTATTTTCTTAATCTGATTCACTGCCGTAATCATGAGCGCTTAGGTAGCGAAGTAGCTGGTGCACACATTTTTTTTATACAAACAGGTGGTGATAGAAATCCAGCCTGAGGCTCATATAGTCATTCGGATTTAGAAATTGGTACCTGGCTCTTTATGGAGAAGTAAGAGAATTGTTCATAAACTTACCCGTAGAAATTAAATCGGTAAAAGAGAAATGGACCCTGTTCAAAACCAGCACTTTGCAAGCAGCAACGAAAACATGTGACCACGTCACTCTGTAGTGTACCGATAAGTTCAGAAAAATGTGAACACTAATATTTGATACTTCTGTGACACGGAAACACTATTTTTATTGAGTGTACTCTCGTTTTCACTATGGCATGATAGCACTTATCTGTAATGCAGTGCCTCATTATGGCATGACAACACTATCTTTATCTGTAGTTCAATGTCACTACAACAGGCCAAATAAAAAGAGGCAGGCCGCGTGAAACTCTGAAGAGGATATTGTTAAGAGAGGCCAAATTAATAGGCATAAAATCCTTTGATGAGGTTGAAAGACTCGCCGAAAACAGGAATAATTGGAGAACTACCTTGCGAGCCCTATGTGACGTTTAACGGCACGGGAAGGATATAAGATATAAGATAAGAAGTATCATGATGACAACACTATCTTTGTCTGTACTCCAGTGTCCTATTATGGCTTGAGAGCATAATCTTTATCTGTACTCCAGTGTCATGATGACACCACTATCTTTACTCCAGTGTAACATTATGGCATGACAGCACTATCTTTATCTGTACTCCAGTGTCCCATTATGGCCTGACAACACTATCTTTATCTATATTCCACTGTCCCATTATGGCATGACAACACTATCTTTATCTGTACTCCAGTGTTCCACTAATCCATGATAATACTATCTTTGTCTGTACTCATGTGTCCCACTAATGCATGACAACACTTTCTTTATCTGTACTCCAGCGTCCCACTAATGCATGATAATACTATCTTTATCTGTGCTTATGTGTCCCTTTATGGTACGAAGGGTCTGTCTTTCTATTATCATCGTAATGAGAACAAAAAATGACTGAATTGATAGAGGCGCGATTTATTTTTACTTAAAGTCACTCTATCGCTCTTCAAAAAGTAAAACAAATACATAAAATGTGGAGAGCAACAGACAGAATTACAAAAATAAGATTTTTAAAGGCATGCATCTTTCCGATCGCAAAATATGCCTATGAGACTTGGACACTTAATAAAATAGCTGAGAAACACATAAATGCCTTTGAATGTAAATGCTACAGAAGAGTTCTTCAAATATCATGGACACAAAAAAGAACAAATAAACCCATACTACAAGAGCTTAATATTGAAGAAGATTGGCTAGTAAGGAAGATTAAAGAGAGAAAACTTAAATATTTTGAACACATTAAACGTCATGATAATCTAGAGAAGACCGTCTTGGAAGTGTACATAATAGGAAAAGGATAGAGATGAAGACCAAAGTGAAGATGGCTGCAAGACACCGTTGATAATCTGCAAATGGACGCATCAGCAGCAAGCCATCTTGCTTACAACCGAGACGCCTACAGGAGAACTGTTAGGGAGGCAAAGTTCCGCAAGGGACATGCAAATGACAGACCAACTGACCGAGTCACTGGGTTTTTGTCCTATTGTCATTACCCTTCTGATTGGCCCCAGTGTATACACAGGTAACAGACAAGCTGCTTTGAGGGAAATGGTCTAGGAAAAGGCAAGGTGCACTGGATTACTCTGTAAACATGGCTGCCAGTAGATGGTGAAAGAACGGACAGGGGCGGACAATTTGCTTCCATGAATTTTGGATATAGTCCAAGTTTGCATCATGGTCCGTATTACTACGCGTGTGTGGTTAGGTTGTTTTTCCTTTATATATTCTTGTTCATGTTGCAGTAATTCTCAGACTAGCGTTGGCCCTCTTGGGGGGCCGAACAGATTTTGTCTTATAGTACGTGGGGTATTAGTCAAGTTACGTCCCTTGTTCTCTGTAGATCTTTAATGAACATACAAATAGTAGTTTTATCATTTCGTAATCGCCAGCGACGTCTTGACTTTTTATCTGTTTATATGTATGTTGCACTTTTACCCCTAGCTGAATGTGAAAACATCAGCTACGAAAATAATGAATCACGGAAACTGAGACAAGAGGTTACATAGCATTTTCTCATAGACTCACTGCTCGTTATACAGGACACGGTGGGAGGTTTGTATGACACACCACGAGGGAAATAAAAGCATTGGCCGATCTTGTCGTTCATGTATAAGAAAACAAATCTGATACACGTCTTGCCACAATCATCGTTGTCTGTTTATCTCTGTTTCCGTACACTTGTGAGCTGTCAATTCTCATCAATTTAATTTTCTTTGCATTAAGATAGAGGTTTTGCTCTTCGCTGGTCTTACGGACTGATATAATTAGTTTTTCCATTCCTTTTTGTTTTATGGACAGTAATACTGTGTCATCAGCATATCTAATCTCTGGTATTTCATAACCTCCAATTGTTATGGCATCGTAATATCCTTTGTCTACATCTTCTCTAACATTCCTCATTATATTTTCGGTATATCTCTTTTTTATGATATGGGGTAGAAGTGGCTAACCAAACACTTGACCTTTTTTATGATATGGGGTAGAAGTGTCTAACCAAACACTTGATCTTTTTTGTGATATGGGGTAGAAGTGGCTAACCAAACACTTGACCTTTTTTATGATATGGGGTAGAAGTGTCTAACCAAACACTTGACCTTTTTTATGATATGGGGTAGAAGTGGCTAACCAAACACTTGACCTTTTTTATGATATGGGGTAGAAGTGTCTAACCAAACACTTGACCTTTTTTGTGATATGGGGTAGAAGTGTCTAACCAAACACTTGACCTTTTTTGTGATATGGGGTAGAAGTGTCTAACCAAACACTTGACCTTTTTTGTGATATGGGGTAGAAGTGTCTAACCAAACACTTGACCTTCCTTATGGATATGGAGGACAGGAGGTCAACCAAATACTTGAATTTTCTACCGATCCAGGATAGTGTAATATAGGCAGAAATAAAGAACAAACTATTAAGCCTAGGTTTGTTTTCAACACCCGAAGCATTAAAAAAAATGAAACAGGCCAGGGACTGGACAGCTCAGGGGTGCGCAACTCTGAGTTAAATCGGTCCGACTGATCCAGGATATAAATGTGATGGGATATAATTTTAATTGGTTCGAGATTTTTATGTTGAAAACGTAGGAAAGTGCCAACGGATCAGAGGAGATCATGTTCTCGCTTAAGCACGAATGAGTATGTTATTCGTCGATGGACATATTTGTGTATTAGGTTAGGTTAGTTATGGTTTATAATCTGTGATGTGGACGCGTGCAAGTTGTATTGTCTATTCCTCCGATCCATCCCGATCCACTCAGGTATGATTATGATAAATAAATGGTACACGAATAATCACAGTTCCATTGTAATATACATTCTCAATGTATATGTATGGGGCACCCTTGGGCAAGGTGGAGTATCCGTATAGCCCCTCCCCCCCCCCCCATCAGGGTGACGTGAAGTCATGGGAGCAGGTAGTGGATGGAATGGGAGAGCAGCTGACACATAATGTTGGTTATGGTCACCATTCTATGATGGTAGGCAGATTATCTCAATGTAGGGACAATGGCTACGATCACTGACTGGTACAGTCACTGCCCGGAAGGAAAGCAATGGTAAACTATCTTCTGAAAATATACCATGAAACCCAAACAGCAATCATGTGGATGCATCAGCAGCAGGCCATCTTACTCACAACCGAGAGGCCTACAGGAGTGCTGTTAGGGAGGCAAAGTTCCACAAGGGACATGCGAATGAATGAATGAATGAAAGTGAGAGTTGGATATTTTGTTAATATGCAATGATGGTTTATTATGTGCACACAAATTTATGTACCGTTGAAGTTTATGTTCACGCTTTTTTGTCATATATATTTCTTGCCAATAGTTCCTTTTTGTTACCATCAAACATTTAATCATTTAGGATGATATTTCGAGATTCTGTATGAGCCGATTATGTTGTAAATCATACTGACCCAACAATAGTAATGATGTTAACTGATTTCAGTTATTCTATTGTTGTATTTTTTTGAAATAGTGAAAAATACTGAAAGTAATGGATATAAGGTTGATTTTGTTGTCAGTAATTTAACTAATGATTCATTTGATGAAGAATCGTTTTTCGTGTTTTCTCTCTCTTCGTTATTGTAATGTTTTGTATATGAAAACACCTGCATCGTTAAAATACTAAATATTTTGACCTATTTCCTACAACAGAAGCGAATACCCCAAGCATTTGATAACTCTCGCGTCCTCCTGGCAGACAATGACTGATCCAGGAATCCTAAATCCAGATCCGATTTTCAGACAGTTATCTCCGTCATTATCGCCTCCGCCATGCTCCCAACAACTCGCTAATGGTCTGCTTCTACTCCAGCACCAAGCTCGATCACAGCGTAACGAGCCTTCTGTCCAAGTAATAGGTACTTAGTTATCACAGGAGTTCATGAATGTGGTAGTTTTAAAAAAACAAACATCACTTCTGCAGATGTTAAAGATACTGGCAGCTATTCACTCCAAGGTTTTTAGATAACTGATAATTACTTCCTTTTGTTAGAATGAACTGGGAGCTTGTTAGTAAAAGTAGGGATGCACTTTTCCTTGTTTATTTCCCGCTATACTTTACAGTAAAACCATAGAACAACGGGTGTACTTTTACTCGTTTCCTTTTCGCTATACATGATAGTAACACTATAGAACAACACGTATGTTTATACCTCTTACATGGCATATATAACTCTATACATGGCATATATAAATCTATACATGGCATTTGTAACTTCACATGGCATATATAACTCTATACTTGGCATATATGGCTATATACGTGGCATATATAATTCTATATATCTTCTTCAGCTTTCCGAGCCATTAAAGGCTCATTGCTGCAGATAAAGTTCGCTTCCATTCTTCTCTATTCCTGATCTTCTCTCTCCAGTTGGTGACACCAATTTCTTTTATATCCTCTTCTACGTTGTCTTTCCTTCTCTGTCTTGGTCTACCCCTTAGTCTTGTTTCCCTTATCTCTTGTGCATTCATCATTTTCTTTCGTCTGTTCTCTTCTATTCTTTCTACGTGCCACAACCAGTGTAGTCTGTTCATTTTCAAGACATTTATAATTCGTTGGGATTTAAATTCAGTTCAGTGTTCTTTCTAGATCTCTATACTTCACTGTTAGTATCCTTTATCGGCCCAAAGATTCTTCTTAGGATCTTGTTCTCAAAGGTCTGCAATTGTTGTTCATCTTTCTTTGTTGTAGTCCACGTTTCTGATTCGTACGTGACATGTATGCTATACATGGCGTATATAATTCTATACAAGGCATATACAACTCCATACGTGGCATATACGTTATATACATAACCCTATACATGGCATATATAACTCTATACATGACATATATAACTATATAGTGGTATATATATATATATCTTTACATGACATATATAACTCTATACGTAACATATATAATTGTAAACATGGTATATGTTACTCTATACATGACATATATAACTCTATACCGAAGATAAGTGCGATTACAAAAGAAACCAAATGAAGAACGAAACGGTAGCTTATAAACAACAAGTGAAAGTCAGATCTGCAGATATGCTCGAGGAAAAAAACAGTGAAACTGTCTGGACCAATAAACATCTCCAGTAAATACGATGTGTAGACCCTGAACTAGATACACGCAGCACAAGAAAAAAAATTCTCGTATTGTTGCTTTATTTCTGGCTGATAAACGAGGCAACAGTACATGTTTTCTTCCATGGCTGGTAAACCGGGCAACAGTACATGTTTTCTTTCATGGCTGGTGAAAACTGCAGAGTAAACGTCTATCAGCACTTCTTCAAAAAAAGGAGACTTGACACATGGTACTTCCCTACGCAGAATCAGTGTCTTTGTTTGAAGGTCTTTCAGGACTACCTCGTTTACGAAGGTCACCCTCTTCTTCGCCTTCGTTCAGTTTCATATGTTTAGCCAACTAGACAAGGAGACGAGTCGTCTCCAAGAGTCTCATTATCAGCAGAATGTCTTCTGTTTGAAAACTATTTGAAGCTACTACTTCTTTGGCTGAACTGATCATCTGGTGCCTTCTTTTCTCACTCAGTTCATTCTAGTGCCCTTGGCGGTTTCCCCTCCCCCGCCCCCACAACACACACATACTCTGACTTCCCATTACACATTCTGACAGCAACCTAGCATTGCAGTCCCGCCTGGATAGGCACCAGCTCAGAGTCTGGTATGTGCACTGGGACATAGTAAAAAGCCATTTATTGCCTGCAGTTGTCCCTTTGGGTAAAGAAGTAGATCCTGCATTCCTCGGGGACTAGGAACAGACAAATGAGACTTGGCACAATAGCTCGTGGTCTTGTAGACAGTGATATCAACAAAAACAATAAGAAGAGATCTGTAAAAATATCAGCTGGTCTCTATTTACCTGCTAGAGATTTATATTATTTAGCTTACACATTTGTCCAAAGCGCACATTTCATCTGAATGCTGCAGTCTGACTATCGAAAAGTAACTTCAGACTATTGAAGTTAAAGTCACAGTTTTAGAAGTAGGAGCTAAAGAAGTTTCAGCAGACGCGGCAGTTTAGAACTTATGATATGGCACAAAGAAACAAGCAAAAAAGACGAGAGGATTAAACAATCTTTGATAAAGAGTAGAAAAGACTTCCTGCTTGGTATGACGCATGTGCTGTAAGCAATAGCAAACATTTGTCTCTTCTAACAGCACACCCGTGTGGCACAGTAGCTAAGATGATTTAAGAGTTTCTGTGTTAGACGGAAGACGGTGGCGCTTCCTTTTGATGATTTAGGGAGTTGTGTGGTTGTTCCGCTGTATATAATGTGAAGTAGTACCTGTTGTTGTTACTACTCAGTTATATTAAATATGACAGCGTGCTGCATCTAACTTAACAGTGTGGTGCATTTAACTTGACTGTGTGCTGCATCTAACTTGACAGCGTGGTCTGCATCTTACTTGACAGCGTGCTGCGCCTAACTTAACAGTGTGCTGTGTCTAACTTGGCTGTGTGCTGGATCTAACTTGGCAGGGTGCTGCATCTCTGCTGAAAATCTGTCTGATTTGGTACCTGGCGTTGTTGAGGACTGTACCAGATTCCAGACACATCCCAGGAACTTTACAAAACCTTATGTTGAAAAACACATTGCATTAACCCAACAAAACCTTGACTTAACACACGTCAAGACGTTTTATTAAATGTAAAGGATGAAAATGAAGACGGAGACACGCAAAATATGCCGACTGCCGGCAGGTTGCCCTGCCATATGGTAAAATCCAACAATAGTCCACGAACTAACAAACCGACAACGAAAGCTCACAAAACAGCCCTGCAGAATCACAACTACTATCACCGAAACTTATCTGCTCTGATCCGCACTCAGACGAAGACTGAACTCGCACGAGCCAAAAATTACGCAGAATCATCTGGATATTTCACCGGAAATACAAAAAAGAGTAAAGAAAGATTAAGGGCGTTACACAGAGAAAGTGATCTACTGAATTAGCCTTCCCTCCTCCCCCCCCCCCTCATATACTACTATAGATTGAGAGTTTCCTACTTGAAAGTTTCCTGCTTGAAAGTTTCCTGCTTGAGAGTTTCCTGCTTGAAAGTTCCTGCTTGATAGTTTCCTGTGTGAACGTTTACTGCTTGATTGTTTCCTGCATGAAGTTTTCCTGCTTAATAGTTTCCTTCTTGAGAGTTTCCTGCTTCCTACATGAAGGTTTCCTGCTTGAAAGTTTTCCCCCTTGATAGTTTCCTGCTTGAAAGTTTCCCCTTTGATAGTTTCCTACTAGAAAGTTTCCTACTTGATAGTTTCCTACTTGAGAGTTTTCTGCATGATAGTTTCCTGCTTGATAGTTTCCTGCTTTAGAGTTTTCTGCATGATAGTTTCCTGCTTGAAAGTCTACTGCTTGAACGTTTCCTGCTTGAAAGTTTTATCCTTGATAGTTTCCTGCTTGAAAGTTTCCCCTTTGATAGTTTCCTACTAGAAAGTTTCCTACTTGATAGTTTCCTACTTGAGAGTTTTCTGCATGATAGTTTCCTGCTTGAAAGTCTACTGCTTGAAAGTTTCCTGCTTGAAAGTTTTCCCCTTGATAGTTTCCTGCTTGAAATTTTCCTACTTGATAGTTTCATACTTGAGAGTTTCCTACTTGATAGTTTCCTGCTTCCTGCATGAAAGTTTCCTGCTTGATAGTTTCCTATTTGAGAGCTTCCTACTTAATAGTTTCCTGCATGAAAGTTTGCTGCTTGAAAGTTTCCTACTTGAGATTTTCCTGCTTCCTGCATGAAAGTTTCCTCCTTGATAGTTTCCTTTTTCCTGCGTGAAAGTTTCCTGCCTGATAATTTCCTTTTTCCTGCATGAAAGTTTCCTCCTTGATAGTTTCCTTTTTCCTGCGTGAAAGTTTCCTGCCTGATAATTTCCTTTTTCCTGCATGAAAGTTTCCTGCTTGAAGGTTTCCTACTCTGTCCCGTTTTAGTGTTTCATCTTTGAAAGATAAAGCAGTGTAGATACTAGACCTTGTCACTGAAACTTGGTTAGTTTTTACTCTGGCCCATATTGTCAATAAACATTGAAAGCGCCAACCAAGACAGAAAATATACACTAACAATACTCATTAACGAGCGTCAACATCTATTATCTGGACTGTCTTTTAAGATGAAAATGCTGTTATTATTATTATTCTTAATTTCATCTGTAAATCATGAATTTTGTTGACGCAAGTTAAAAACGTGAACGCATGTTTCCTGATCAGCCACAAAGATATTCGATGTCCCGCGCATGCGCATGTGGCAGAGGAAGCCGGAAATTAATAGGGAACTTAAAAATCAAATCGTGCTTCCCAGCAACAGCAAAAATCTCCTTCCACGAGAAAATGACGAAAAAAAAGAATTATTAAAAAAAAACTCTAGCCAAATAAGACAAAATCATAGACGAGAATAAAGAAAACAAGAAAGGCATCAATAGCTTCTTCTTGTTTCTCCTGAATGGTTTAGATAGCACGCAGCATATAAATATATGAAAACACGGCTTTGATAAATATCTTTAGGAAACATCTTTTAAATCTGATGAGGACAGAGAACAGAAGTTCTGGAAACTACCGACATTACACGGATTGATAGCAACATCGATTATAATAGAGAGTGGCGATGGAAATGGATGAGGTACATATATTTAATAGGCACACTTTTTTTGTTTATTGATCAAAGTTTTTGGCATAAAGAAGAATAAATAAACAACATTAGCTAAGATTAAGGAGCAGAAATAAATATTTTAAAAGACAAAGCTGACGGTAATCACTAGAAACGAGTGAAGGAAAGGAGCGGAACAGAGTACGGTTATGTGACAACCTAGATGGAGGAACATGCATTTGTCCTGACAACCAGGGGTTGGCAAAGTGTCAGAAATTATGAGAGAATAAAGTTAGAGTGGGTCTCCTTTGGATTTTACTAAAGAACTTGGCAGTGCCCTGTCATCGCATCATCATTATCTGAGCACAAGAGAAAGGCTGCCAGATTCTGATTTTAATCCTAGTAAAACAAAGAATCACAAATCCACAGAAATATTTTCAGATAAACATAGCTGACATAATGGGGGAAAAAAGAAAGAGAGGAAGCCCAAGGCGAAGATTGTTGCGAGACATGGTTGATGATCTGCGAATGGATGCATCAGCAGCAGGGCATCTTGCTTAGAACCGAAAGGCCTACAGGAGAGCTGCTAGGGAGGCAAAGTTCCGCAAGGGACATGCAGTTGACTGACTGACTGACTAATATTTTATTTTGTCGAGGAAGATGTGGTGTCTATTGGTAGCTTCTCTCTGTCTCTATCTCTCTGTCGCTGTACTGCATTTGTGTGTGGATATATGTATCTGCATGTACTTGCGCATATGACATATATATATATATATATATATATATATATATATATATATATATATATATATATATATATATATATATAAAGTCTAAAGTAGTTTAAAGCATGGCTAGAGTGTGGTATTTCTAATACTGCTTTTCTATACATTTGTTGGTGTATAATAAATGTGAGAATGTAATTAAGTTTATTTCATGTTGTTGCATAAATCAGAGTGTAGAGTATATGGACAAGAGATAAGTTTATTATTTATTTATGTAATCATTTAATTGCTTATTCATGATTATTATGCGCATTAACAATTGTTGAATGACTGTGACTGAGTGAAAGCTGTAAGATGAAGGACGGAATGTTAAATGAGCCTGCGCGCCCAGTTCTTAACCCTATGAAAATAAAGTATATTCTTTCGTTCTTTCTCTCACGCTATCTCTCTCTCTCTCTCTCTCTCTCTCTCTCTCTCATACTGTTTCTCTCTTCCCGTTACCTCATGTATGGTAAAAATGAAAGATGAGAGATGAAGAGCAGAATATCAAACGGACCTGCGTGCTCAATTCTTCATCTTTGAAAATAAAGTCCGTCCATTTTCCATCTCTAGTGTCGTGTCCCAGAATTCAAGATTAAATGCTGTTAATATAATCTGTCCTCATCCATCCATGCTCCTGATTTTCCAAGAATTCATGATTAATGACATGCTACATTCGTCCTGTGCCGTTAAAGCCTCACATAAGACTGACATGGTAGTTCTCAAAGTTTTTTTTCTGTTTTTCGACGACTTTTCCACCATCATCAAGGGATGTTATGCCTACTAAATAAATAAATGAAAATGGAGAAAGACTGTGCAGTTTCTGTGAAGAAAACATGGTGGCCATCGACGGGGCAATTTTCCAACATAAAAACATCCATAAAGTGACTTGGAAATCCCCAGATAAAACCACAGAAAACCAAATCGATCACATACTAATAAACAACAAGTGGAAACGGTCACTACAAGATGTGCGAGCAAGGAAAGGAGCAGATGTAGGAAGTGATCACAACCTTCTGGTAGCAAAAATAAAACTAAAATTAAGGAGCGCCAAAATCGGAGAACACAGAAAGATACATTTTGATACAAGAAAACTGATAGACCAGCAAACAAGGAATAAATTCTCAGTAGTACTTAAGAACCGCTTCAATGTCCTACAAGACGAAGCAGAAATGTCCATACTAGAGTTCAATAAAACACTACAGGAAACAGCAAAAGAGGTGCTGGGATATCGGAAACGGGGAAAAGAGGAATGGATAAGCAAGACCACATGGGAAAAGATAGAGCAAAGAAAAGAAATCAAGAAAAAATTACTGAACACCAAATCACAACGGCTAAAAGAACAAATTTTAAGTAATTATGCACAAAAAGACAAAGAAGTGAAGGAATCATGCCGTCAAGATAAACATCAATACTATGACAACTTAGCAGAAGCAGCAGAGAAAGCAGCATATGCAAATGACATATAAAATGGATGGCGACTGCAGTAAAACTGGTTTAAATAAATAAGGTAGATAGAGGTGTATGGTGCAGTTTTACATAGTGAGGGAGGGAGTGAGTAAGGTGAAAAAAAAAAGAATAGAAAGTATGAGAATGTATAAATGAAAAACATACAACATCCGATATTTCGGCGTGAGCCTTATTCGAGGATACATACACAACAATACAAAAACACGAAGAACTTATCTGAATGTGTCTTCCATCCAAGTAGAAAACAGAAATGTGTGTAGTAGAAGGGAGAAGGAAAGACCACGCTGCCTCCAACAGAAGATGCCTGATAGAGCCAATCGTAAAGAAGAGGTGGAGAGAGAGGAGGAAAACAAGTTGGAGAAAGGGGTGGGGGGAAGGCAATAGAAACATGATGGCCACTAGAGGTGTCGGGGGGGGGGGGGAAGAGGGGAGGGAAAAGGGGACGCGGAGAGATAATGAATGAAGAACAGGAACACCTGCAGGGAGAAAATGTGAAACTGGTGAATAGGACAAGACCTTAAAACACCAATATTTTGGCTGAGAAGAAAATAGGGTGGTGGTAGGGAGGGGTAGCATAGAGAAAGAAAGTAGAGTTTTTAAAAAAAGGGCCAGTGGAAACATAAAGAAGTTATAGAAAGCTGAAGATATTGTTAATTCTAGCTGGGTGGAGACAGCCAGTCTGGAAAACGAGGCGCTGTTCTAGGGGTCACATCAATGCCAGAGGAAGACCTTAACAACTTTATCAGTTTTGTTAAGGAGTACAATCCTATCATTTCTTTCACCTCCCATATCTCTGCTACTTCCGCTAACTTTCTTGACATTGCCGTCACTTTCGGGCCTTCCGGGCTTACTACTTCTATCCACTACAAACCTACAGACTCTCACAGCTGCCTCCTTTACTCTTTCTCTCATCCCAGATCGTGTAAGGACTCTATTCCTTTTTCCCAGCTCCTTAGGTTACGACGTTTGTGTAATGAGGATTTGGATTTCCAGGAGCAAGGCCATAAAATGCTAGATTTCTTCCGTCAACGCGGCTATCCAGACCACGTTCTCTCGTCATCTTGGAACCGCATTAGCTATATATCGCGGCAACAAGCCCTCACTCCTAAACCGCACTGTAGCTCGGACAGAGTGAAACTAGTACTCACGTACCACCCTCATAGCTTGGCAGTTAAAAACATACTGTTTCGCCATCTCCATCTCCTCCAGACCGAGTCTGAGACACGTGAACTTTTTGGGGAACCCCCATTGGTGGCCTACAGACGGGACAAGAACCTCAGGGACCTTTTAATTCGTAGTCATCTTAAGACAGATGATACTTTTTATGGTAACAGACGTTGCGGACGCTGTAGATGTAACACTTGTCCGTTTGTTGTCGAGGCTAGCCAGATCTCCTTCCCTAAGTCCACATTATCAGTTCAGGAGGGTTTCACCTGTACTTCACGTAATGTTATTTATGCTATCATGTGCAAACGTTGCAGTTTGAAGTACATAGGGGAAACTTGCTTACGGTTAGGAGATCGATTTCGCCAGCATCTCAATGATATTTCTAAGAGGGCCTGGACACCTGTGGCCAAACATTTTTGCCTTAGAAACCACAGGGGTAAACAGGACATTTCTGTTAGTGCGATCCGCTCTTGTTCTGTTGATGTACGATCTCGGAGGGTCGTAGCACAGCGCCTCATTTTCCAGACTGGCTGTCTCCACCCAGCTGGAATTAACAATGTCTTCAGCTTTCTGTAACTTCTTTATTTTTCCACTGGCCCCTTTTTTTAAACTCTACTTTCTTTCTCTATGCTACCCCTCCCTACCACCACCCTATTTTCTTCTCAGCCAAAATATTGGTGTTTTAGGGTCTTGTCCTATTCACCAGTTTCACATTTTCTCCCTGCAGGTGTTCATATTCTTCATTCATTACCTCTCCGCGTCCCCTTTTCCCTCCCCTCTTCCCTCCCGACACCTCTAGTGGCCATCATGTTTCTATTGCCTTCCCTCCACCCCTTTCTCCAACTTGTTCTCCTCCTCTCTCTCCACCTTTTCTTTACGATTAGCTCTATTGGGCATCTTTTGTTGGAGATAGCGTGGTCTTTCCTTCTCCCTTCTACTACACACATTTCTGTTTTCTACTTGGATGGAAGATACATTCAGATAAGTTCTTCGTGTTTTTGTATTGTTGTGTATGTATCCTCCAATAAGGCTCACGCCGAAATATCGGATGTTGTATGTTTTTCATTTATACATTCTCATACTTTCTATTCTTTTTTCTCTCACCTTACTCACTCCCTCCCTCACTTTGTAAAACTGCACCATACACCTCTATTTACCTTATTAATGCAAATGACATGAAAACCATATAAAAAATCACAAAGCAGATGACAGGTAACTTCAGCACAATATATGAGAGTGCAGTAGGGACACATAAGGGACAACTGGTCAGTGGAGAAAGAGAAAAAAATTGAAAGGTGGAGAGAACACTTTAACACCCTACTAAGCAGAACACAAGCAGTACAAACAATAGACATACCTGAAGCAAAAACGGAACTAAACATCAATACAGGACCAATAACAATAAGTGAAGTAAAGGAGGCGATAAAGAAGCTAAAATCAGACAGGGCACCAGGTGAAGATGAAGTGACTGCTGAGATGTTGAAAGCAGAAGAAACAGAAACACCAAAATAACTCTGCCGGATACTACAACAATTTGGGATCTAGAAAAAGCCCCAGAGGAGTGGAAAACTGGACTTATAGTAAAACTACCAAAGAAGGGTGACCTCAGAGATTGCGGGAACTGGAGAGGCATTACCCTCCTGCCACTCACTAGTAAAGTATTTTGCAGAATAATCATCAACAGAATTGTACCAGCACTTGAGGAAAAACTTCGGAAAAAGCAGGCCTGATTTAGGAAAAGAAGATCATGCATAGACCACATATTTGTACTTAGACAAATATTAGAACAGGCAAATGAGTGGCATAGCACAACATATGCATTGTTTATAGATTCTGAGAAAGCCTTTGACAGTGTCAACAGAGATGCACTGTGGAAAATCCTAAGATGTCATGACCTCCCCCATAAGATAGTGAATGTAATCAAAGCCCTATATGAGGGTTTTCAATACAAGGTGATCTGTGGAGAACATACCTCCAGCAGCTTTAGGGTACAAACAGGAGTGAAGCAGGGATGTGTACTATCACCAACATTATTTATCTTGGCAGTAGATTAGTTAATGAAAGAGGCAACATCAGACAAACGCAGAGGATTACAATGGACCCTTGGCACCGTGCTGGAGGACCTTAACTTTACGGACGAAATTTGTCTACTATCAAGCAGCCACAAAGATATAGATAAAATAAACAAGCTAACTCAGAATGCAAACAACATAGGACTAAAGATCAACGTAGGAAAGACAAAGTTAATGAAGCAAAATGTGAACAACAGAAATGTACTTAGAGTAGATAGCAAGTTAGTGGAGGAAGTCAACGAATTTGTATACCTTGGCAGTAGAGTAGTAGAAAATGGAGACAGCACAGAGGACATCAACAGCAGACTTACTAGAGCAAACCATGCTTTTGCAGTGCTGCAGAGTATATGTAAATCAAAAAAACTAAGCATAAATACGAAAATCAGGATATTTAAGAGTAATGTTCTAGAGTGTACTACTCCATGGAAGTGAATGCTGGAAAATCACCAAAACCATAGAAAACAAGTTGAATTCTTCCCAGACTAAATGTTTACGAAAAATTAGGAAAATATTTTGGCCAAACACCATAAGAAATAACATCTTATTAGCAGAAACGCAGATGAAGCCACTGACAACAATTATTGAGGAAAGACGCTGGCGATGATTGGGACATGTGCTCTGAATGACTGACAACTCACTACCAAAAATATCACTAAAATGGACACCACAGGGAACAGAAGTAAGGGTAGACCAAAAGAGACATGGAGAAGAACAACAGAAAGGATGTTGAGCAATAGAGGGCTCACCTGGGCAAGAGCAGAAAAAAGGCGAAGGACAGGCATTTGTGGAAAACCCTTGCAGAAGCCCCATGTGCCCTGGGCACTTAAGGTTCAGGGAGAGAGAGAGAATTTGTCTTCTCTTAACAATGTCCTCTTTAGAGTTGCACGTGGTCGATCTGTTTTTCTTCGGCCTGTTCCAAGATTAATTTCTGTAGATATAATAATCTTTCCTCATTCATCTATGCTCCTGACTTTCCAAGAATTCAAGATTAATTGCTGTAGATATAATCTGAGCAGATATAATTTTCCTCAGTCATCCACCCTCCTGACTTTCCAGGAATTAAAGATTAACTGCTGTAGATGCAGTCTCGTCTCTTTCATCCACGCTCCTGACTTTCCAGGAATTAAAGATTAACTGCTGTAGATACAGTCTCTCCTCTCTCATCCACGCTCTTGACTTTCCAATTGTTTTCTACATATTCTCTTATATCTTCTTCCTCGCGGGTTCAATATGTGGAGCACTTGAGCATTTGATATCATCCTTTCCGTTTCCTTTTATATACCAGGGCCTTCGGTCCGACGAGTTTCTTCCATACTCTCTACATGACCCAGCCAGCATAATCTGTTGGGTTTCATAGTGGAGATGGCTAGTAGTTTTTTCTTTTTAAACAAAATGTGAATTTCTCTGCTGGTTCTGACTCTCTAGGCCATATTATTTAATAGCCTCTTACAGCACCGAAAATGTTTTTCTCAAATGAGCCGTTCTTGCAGTATTGCAGTTGTGTTTCATCTTTGTTCGCGGTACGCCGTGTTTCTAAGCAGAACAGGACGCTGGTCTGGTACTTGTTTACCCTGTGCTTATTTAGATTCCCCTGGATGATATCTTCAGGTTATTAGTGGTTTCAAATTTTAATGTTCACAAAGAAATGGAATAAAATCCTATTTATTTTTTTTATTTAATTTTTTCTTCAAAACTTATGTCCTTTTTAAAATTTTTGACAAATCTGTTTCAATTTAATCACAGATTGAACAGTTACAATTAAGAGCAACAAATAAATCCACGGGAAGAACAGAGTGAAAAATAGGTGCAACAAACAAATCTACAGTATGAACAGAGTTAAATTTAGGAGCAACAAACAAATGCACAGTATGAACATAATTAAATTTGGGAGCAACAAACAAATCCATGGTATGAAAAGAGTCAATTAAATTAGGAATAAATAATAAAAAAGGTCCCTTCTAATTGGAAAAAAGGAATCATTGTTAAAATACCCAAAAGAAGGCAACCTTAGTGACAGGTAACAACTGGAGAGGAGTAACCTTAATATCAGTTGTGTCAAAAGTATTTTGCAAGGTCATTTTGAATAGACTCAAAGATATAGTGGATACAGCAATGAGAGAAGAACAAGTAGGATTTCGAAAAGGGAGAAGCTGTCTTGACCAGATCTTTACTCTAAGAATAATACTTGAAGAACATACTGAAAAGCAGAAACCATTAATACTGAACTTCATAGATTTTAAAAAGGCATTTGATAGCATACACAGAGATTCATTATGGAGAATTTTATGTCTATATGGAATACCATCTAAAACTGTCAACATCATTAAGGACTTATACAATGGATATATTTGTGCAGTCAAGACATAAGAAGGGATGAGTGAATGGTTCCAGATTGAAACAGGTGTGAAACAAGGATGTATACTGTCTCCTTTACTTTTTGGGATTACAATAGACTTCATAATGAAAAAATGCTGCACAGGTAACACAGGTATTGACTGGGTACATGGGACCCAACTAGAAGATCTTGATTTTGCTGATAACATAACTCTTATCAGTAATAATGTGAATTCCATGCAAGAAAAAACAGATAGCCTGTCTTCACTGGCTAGCAAAATAGGACTTGAAATTAACAAGGACAAAACAAAAATAATGAAAATTCCCCTCAATCAAAATGGAAAAATACACATAGAAGGGACAGATATTGAAGAAGTCAATCAATTTGCATACTTTGGCAGCTACATAGACCAGAATGGTGACACTAGAAAGGAAGTTAGGATCAGAATTCCAAAAGCAGCATCAAACTTCAAGAATCTTGAGAACATATGGAATTCAAAAGTTGTAAGCACAAAAACCAAGTTAAGACTATTCAATTCAAATGTAATATCCACCTTCATTTATGCATGCGAAAGCTGGAAAACAACTAAAGAAATAGAAAAGAAATTAGACTCTTTTGAAAACAAATGCATAAGGAAAATACTCAGCATCAAGTGGAACGAATTCAAGAACAATGCAGAGATAAGACAGATGACTGAGCAACAACCAGTCTCATGGGTGATCAGGAAAAGGAGATGGACATATGTTGGTCACTTGATGAGAAGAAATGATCAGAGAATCCCAAAAACAAGTTATCAAGTGGAACACAACAGGCCGAAGAAAAAAAAGGCAGACCGCGTGAAACTCTGAAGAGGACATTGTTAAGAGAAGCCAAATTATCAGGCATAAAATCCTTTGATGAGGTTGAAAGACTCGCCGAGGACAGGAAAAATTGGCGAACTGCTTTGCGAGCCCTATGTTACGTCTAACGGCACGGGAAGGATATAAGATATAAGAAATAATAAATCCGCAGTATGAAACAGGGTTAAAATGAGGAGCAACAAACAGATCCAAACAGGAACAGCACAGACAAACAAACACGCTAAGGGTATCAAGATAAAGTTAGTTTTTTTTTTATTCGCCATGTTTCTGCAACGCTACGATTAATTCCGGGTAAAAAGGTCATTGACCTACTCCCTAACACTCTCGGTTAATTACGACATGCCTGGAAGGTGATAGATAAGAGCACTGACAACTGCGATAAAACTAGTTATAGTTATGAAAGTAAGAATTAGAAAAATATTTTGGCCAAACACTACAAGAAATAACATCTTATTAGCAGAAATGCAGATGAAACCACTGACAACAATTATTGAGGAAAGACGCTGGGACATGTGCTCCGAATGACTGACAACTCACTACCAAAAATATCACTAAAATGGACACCACAGGGAACAGAAGTAAGGGTATACTAAAAGAGACATGGAGAAGAACAACAGAAAGGATGTTGAGCAATAGAGGGCTCACCTGGGCAAGAGCAGAAAAAAAGGCGAAGGACAGGCATTTGTGGAAAACCCTTGCGGAAGCCCCATGTGCCCTGGGCACTTAAGGTTCAGAGAGAGAGAGAGAGAGTTATGAAAGTGGATGGAGGCGTATGGTTCAGTTTTACAAAAGAGATAGAAAGAGTGAGGAAATCGGGCAGAAATAAGAATATTTTGTCATGCGCAGTACGCGACCTATTTACCTCCAAGCTTTTTTGTTTAAACTTGTGTGTATATTCTTTCCTGTGCACACCCTTGTTTTCAGTGTTCTTAGTAACGTTTTTCTGAAAGCATTGTTATGAAAATGGGCTAAAAATGTCTGACTTTTTTTCTTATACATTCTCATATGTATTCATGTAGGTATGTATAGCGATGCACTGACTTATGGCCGGCCGAGATATGGCGGTTGACATCTAGAGACAAGATACTATTTAATGTTTTAAAAAACGCTAAAATGTTAAGTAAAACTGCTCGTCGGACAAGTTTATAAGTGCTCCGATCTCCCCATGTGAACGGGGGGTCTCAACATAGTGCACGTACTGCTCAGCACCGAGGACAGCCCTGACGAACTAGAGGTGGCGGGTGCGTTTCGAACCTACACCCGAAGTTCGAAATTTACCGAGAAACCGCCCGCCTTTCGATTCCGGTCAACCCTTCTCTAGCTGTGAGAGCATGGCATGTGTTGTGGTTCATTTTGTCAATTAATTTACAAATATCTGCTTTTCTACATACACAATAATTCATCACAAGACAATAGAAGCTGATGTGCTAGCGCTCTGCGTCATAATTTGGTAAGTAAAGAATGTAATAATGTAGATGTGTAATTTTGTGTGTAAATTTTTGTGCGTCAGTGAAAAGTTATTACAGTACAATTCTTTACTTTATGCGTAGTGATTCATTTCTTCTGATTAATATTTAAATACATTTTTTGCGCTAATTTTCATTCTGAAAACATGTCTATTCGTCTAACATATAATAAGACCAGCCTCATGTATGGATCAGAAACATGGAGTGCAGCAATGACAGATGAACAACAACTGCAGATCTTCGAGAACAAGATCCTAAGATGAATATGTGGACCCATAAAGGATACCAACAGTGGAGTAAGGAGAGCTAGAAAGAACACTGA
This sequence comes from Achatina immaculata, assembly GCA_009760885.1. Classification (NCBI taxonomy): domain Eukaryota; kingdom Metazoa; phylum Mollusca; class Gastropoda; order Stylommatophora; family Achatinidae; genus Lissachatina; species Lissachatina immaculata. Next base: position 64,335,265 of record CM019702.1, read on the forward strand.
ACTGAACATCTTATTTAAATCCCAACAAATCGTAAATGTCTTGAAACTGAACAGACTACGCTGGTTGGGCCATGTGGAAAAAATGGAAGAGAACAGACAAACGAAAATGATGTATGTACAAGAGAT